>CBVK0100154064.1:0-29683 GCA_900067695.1 Picea abies
CCGAGATCTACACTCTTTCCCTACACGACGCTCTTCCGATCTCACTATTTTTCATATTACTCCCCACTACAAACTTGTCTTGGCATTGGCGATTTCACAAGTGATGAAATGAAAATTAGTTAGGGGTTTTCCATGCTATGCACAAGATTCATTCGGATGGGTCAGATGCTCTTGACATTAGGTTCATTAACATATTTGCATTCTCTACTCTTTAGATGCTTTTATTATTATTATGAGTTTTGTTAGCAATTTTCTTTTTGATTAGCGTAATTTGTTTTTTTTTAACTGGTTAAAACAACAACAACAACAACAACAACAACAATAAAAATTATAAAACCATGAAAACACACAAAAACATTATAAAAATCAAAAGTATAAAAATAAAAAACATTGTCAAAAATTGCAAATGGAAATCTATTTCCTGAAAATGATAATCAAAACATGTTTTTACGCTTAACGTTAATTTGTTTTGTTGAGTCACTTCACAAAGAAGTTAATAACGAACCCAAGTGCGCAAGCAACAGGTACAAACATGCATTTTATTTTTCCTTTGCCACATTCATATTTCTTCCTTCATGTTATGTTTTCTTTTTCAAACTTCTCACACGTCTTCTTGCAGGATTAGTACTCACATTGTTTTCAGGTTTGAAGGCGATTGTTTCTACTGTTGGGGTGATTTTTCAAGAATCACAAAACTTTTGATAAACATGCTTTGATAGACCGCTTGAAGGCATTTTTACTCATCATAAACATCATAAACGCTTGTTGTCACACATAATCTTTTTACACATCCTGATGTTTGTTGTTACACGACACACATTCACAAAAACACCATTTTGCGTTATGACTTCTTGCCTCGCATTACTCATTCCAAGCATATTGGTCATCCATGTCTTGAAGCCCATTTTCCATTGTCTTATCCTTCACGACTTCATGCATGCCTACCTTTCTGAGTTGCATACATTCCTTTATCCTTTTTCAGTTCATTTTTGCCTTCTTTTCCCTTCCAGTTTGCCTTACGAATAAAACCATTCAGTTCCCTTTCCATGATTACATTGCCTTGTTTTCTTTGTCCTGCTGATCCATACTACTTGACCATGAGATCTTTTCATTTATAGTCCTACCACTCTTTTTATCTGAACTCATGTTGACTGATGTGGGATTCCTTAAGGCCCACCTTTTAACAAGTCTTGCCCCATCGACCTCAACACCTTATCTGGGATATATACTAGAGTCCATTTTTGAGTACCTGGAGGCTTGCATGCCTTAATGACAAGTTCTCTAGCTGACAATCATGGGAATACATCAATGTCCCTTGATCATTAGATCTTGCAAGTGGCTCGACATCAACTCATTCATTCGCACTTCGCCAGATGTACTCGGGTACCTTGGCACTCATTGACATCAATGGTGAGTTGTCTCGCATTGGTTAACGAAATTCATAATTGGTTGGTAATCCAATGACTTCTTTTCATGCTCGACATCGACACATTCATTCGCATGATTAGAATTGTACCATCAGGTTTAGCAGCGGGTGAAGACTATACACTTTTCATGACTCTATCAGCAGTTATAGTAGCATGACTTCAGCCATATGAGACTACCACAGTTCCACTTTCATATTTTTTCTTTTCCATGGTGCATTCAGTAGCAGTTCAACTTCCTCCACTTCAGATTCTCTGCTCCAGCCGATAGCAGTCGTAGCTACAGATGCAGTCACTTTCCACATGATCCTGCAGTAGTGACATCTTACATGCTCTAGTAGTCGCATCAGTCATATTCCTCTTACATAGTTCATCAACATTTTGGGTAAGTGGAGGTATGTTATTTTCTACACTTTAATCATGTAATTCCTCAAACTGCTAGTAATGAATAATTTGGAAAATTCCCTGATCCAGTTCCCTTTCCTTTTCACTTCTATGACTTATTCCACATTGCATGAGGACATGCAACAAGTTAAGTTGGGGGGTGAGGGACTTTATTCACTATCATCACTCCACTTTTCCACTACCATCATTCCATTATTCGTCTCATTTACCATTTATGTTCTTTTCCAACATTTCTTTTCCAATGATACTATGTTGCACTTTACTTCATAAGCACTGATATACATATTGGCATGATTCACACATATACAAAAGCAAAAAAAGGGACTTTCTTATACTCAGTGATGTTTTCCTTATGCACATTGATAGCATACATTTTCCAGTAAAAATATGGGCAAATTATTATCATAACAACAAGAGAACAAGTAACGAAATGAATGTTGTTAACACAAGAACCAACATTCTTTATATTCATGGTTGTCACACAAGACCCAACCATAAGAAAATGTCAGTTGTTACTTATGTAAAACCCATCCTGGAAACATTTATTATCATCACTCAAAGCCAACATATAGATGCCAAAATTTATTTAGAAGATACATGCATGGTTGCATGAGGACATGCAACAAGTTAAGTTGGGGGGTATGTTGTGGTTCATAAATGTCCTATTCTCATCCACCTTTCCCTTCATCATTTTTCACATTTCATCGCCCCATTAACCTTTCATGATATCATTTCCATAAATATACTTGGGTTTCACCTTATTATTCTCCACTTTATTCATTGTAGTATTTAAAAGGAATTTGTGATTAAATGTTAGAAAATCAACATGTTTTCATATATATATCAAATATGTGTGAGCTTTGTAATGTGTAGGAATATGTGAAGGATTAATTCAAAGGACTTCTCGAATACTTCCTCCACCATTTCAATATTTGAGGAGATAATTCAAGTCCATTCCAAGGAGAAGATCATGGAGATTTGGTTGAAATATCTTATCTAAGATATATGAGAGAGATGTGTGAGGATTTAAAGGGATTATATTTTGTAATAATGGAAAATAGGTTGAGAGAATACTGGATCTATGATAAATGAGATGGTTATCTTATCTTCAAGGCTCTCATGTATAAAAGAGAGTGCTCTCTCTTCATGAGGATTCAATTAGATTATTCAAGTAGAAGAGGAATTAGATTATTCAATTAAGATGTAATTAGAATTAGAGTAGTCATTAATGGTAGTCATTAGGATTCGAAAGAGAAAGGGATTCTTATCTTTGATTCACGGTTTTGGTTTTCATGCTTTCATTATTCTTTTATGAAGATTGATTTGATTATTGAATGTAAGATTGATTCACTGATGAGCGCTCTCATGTGTTGTTGTGCCATTTAACTCTTCACTTGTTGTATCTACTTTTCTTTCATGTAGTTCTCCATTTCTAGATTAATTTCCTTTACGCAATTTCCCATTCTTAGAGTAATTTCATTTATGCAACTAGATTAATGATTCAATTCCAGTCGTGTGTTAGATTAATAATTCTATTTCAGTCGCGTGTTAGATTAATGATTCAATTCCAGTTGTAGCTTAAACTTTATATTAGATTAGTCTTGCTTCAATATTGCATATACTTTGTGTTTGCTTCGTCAGTTTACGACCCCCGGGTTGACAAATTAGATAGCTGGGTAAATACTACAATGCAATTAATTCAACATTAGTTCGGCCCAATGTAATGATTGTTGTTCCTTTTGCAAGTCGTGTTGTTCCTTTGAATAGAACAACTGTCGTTCCCTTTACAATTGTTGTTCCTTTACAGGTGTTGCATCTCCAGAGGCTGGGTATTGAAAACGAAAGGTAAGAACCTACGTAGGCTACAAGTAAAATGCTTGTGCCAACTCCTACCTTTGGTTGATGCATAGAGGTTGTTTTTAGGACATCTTTAGAGCCCAACATTTTTGCGCCGTTGCCGGGGAAGCACGATGGATTGAGGTATTAGTTTCTTTTTCATTTCAATTCATGCAAATGTGATTAGACATGCTCCTAACTCTGAGGTGACATATGGGTAAGGACATGTAGCATAGTGTAAATTTCAATTCCTACAAGTGTGGTAGTTTAAATTTCTTTTTCATGCAAGTGTGATTAAACATGATCCTAACTTTGAGGTGACGTATGGGTAAGGACCTATAGGATAGTGTAAATTTCAATTCATGCAAGTGTGATTAAACATGCTCCTAACTCTGAGGTGAGATATGGGTAAGGACATGTAGGGTAGTATAAATTTCAATTCCTGCAAGTTAGTGTAAATTTCAATTCATGCAAGTGTGGTAGTTTAAATTTATTTTTCATGCAAGTGTGATTAAACATGCTCCTAACTCTGAGGTGACATATGGGTAAGGACATGTGGGGTAGTGTAAATTTCAATTCCTGCAAGTTAGTGTAAATTTCAATTTCCGTAAGTTTAGTTTAAATTTTTCGCAAGCGTGATCTACATGTGTTGGTTCTAGGGGTCTTAGCAGCTACTTGAATGGAGACTGTTCATGTTCTCCCTGACCAACTATCAGGAACGTTTTAATTTCCGCAACTGTGAAGAGTAAGTTTTTTTATGTTTTAGCAAGAGTGTTTTTTAAAAATTTTCATTTTGATTTGGGTGTTGTAACAATCCTTTTTTTAACATGATTTAACAATGAATGTCAGCTTGGAACTACTCACACAGATCCTGGCAGATGTCGGGATTTCCTCTTCCCATGAAGAAGAGATCTTGATAAGGATCAAACATTCAAATACTCCTCCAGAAACAATTGAATATCCAACATCTGAAGACTCTTATGGATCCGACGATGAAAAATTGATTAAAAATGAGATCGAGGAAGACGAAGAGGAGTTACAACATGATCTGAGCGAGGAACAACACACCTATGAAACCCTGATCGAACGATGGTTTCAAGTGAGTACTAGGTTAGATACATTTAGTTTTTCTTTTTGTTTTCTTAATTCACAATTTCAACAATTAATTTCACACGTTCATACATATTTCCGACTGTCAATTGTGAAATTAAAAGACAATATATTTTTATTATTGTTGCGTGCATGGCTACATTGGTTGTTTGATTATACGTAACTAATGTCTCATTTTTAATTAGCGTAGTGTAGGTAGGATTTTATTTTCAAGTTTTTTTTTTATTTTTACTAGAATAAGTATGCTCTCCTTCGCGCTTAGTGCGATCGCGAGGATCAGAAAGTAGGATATCTTTAACTTTTCCAAGAATGAATAAATTAATGTTTTGCAAACATACCTAATCTATTTTATCCTTAATTTTCAAATCATTTGTATCCATTTTCTAAAAATAAAATCTTGTTCCAATTTGTTTTACATTTTTTTTAGTTTAATTTTTTTAGAAATAAATATAAAACTTGCAAATATAAATGTTGCCCGTCCATATTGTACTTGCAAACAAGAACATTAGCCAACTAGAACAAAAACTAGTTTGTAATTTTAGGCAGATAAATCCTTTGAGATTTTACTTGAAATTGTATCATGCTTTCTGCTGCTTCTCTTGTTTTAAACCTTCTTGCAGAGAGATCTGAAACCTGCAAACATTAGCTCTTACACGTTTGACCTACTATAAAAGAATAAACATTATTGCAATCTGATATGGAGACAGAAGTCAGAACTTTTCCAGAAATGCCTGGTGAACTTAACTACATGAAGACTGGACTTTGTGGTTTTGGCATAAGCTGTTGGTTTAGAAAGAAGAAAAATTGAGTGAAACAAATAACCAATGATGCAAGAATTAAGGTGGTGAGCAAAGCAATAATCCTAGCAAGAAAGCAGGCTACAAGAGCAAGCGAACTATCAATGGAAACAAGCAATGCAAATGAATCACTAATGCAATAGAGGCAAGCAAAGAAAGATGTAGTAAAATGAATGCCCCACTTAGTGAAGGGACCAACAACAATGATGAGGAACATGGGAGTAGGATGTGCCCACATATTCTGAGAGAATATCTGACATGGGTGACACTTCTTGACCGACTCAACGCAATATCTGATTAATGTAGGCCAAAAGTAACTGGCACGTAGAATCTTTTGGGTTGTTTCCAACCTAGACATATGACCACCACATGCTCCAGTGTGGTAGTCGATCAAAATGAGTTTTTCTTCCTTGTGTATAAGGCACTGACGAAGAATGCAATATACACCTCAACGATACAAAGTGTCATCGAGTATGAGATAGTTTCGTGCCTGATGGTGAATTCGTCGACGCTCATCGCAGGAGGCAGAAGTAGGGAAATTCAAATTCTGGAAATAGAATAGTATATCTCCACACCATGGGTCTGAAGATGAGATCAAAAAAATATCTCCTTTGATAGGCGATTCTTCAGGCGTGTCATCACTAGATTCAACTAGAAGTTCCGAAATAATTTTCGCAAAGACCAACGAATTTTTGGATTTCACGGAAACAAAATCCAAGTAAAATTCCTAGAGGATTACAATCCATCTTCTGATATTTTCTTCAATGACCCATCGTGTCAACACATATTGAAAGGGATTCATGATGATATTGACGGTGGTCTTGCAAAGAAGAATGTAATGACGAAACCACTAGACAACATGCACCGTTGCGAAAGAAAGCTTCTCAACATGGTAATAGTTGAGTTCCGGCCCAACCAGGCCTCGAATCAGGTAATAAATAACATCCTCCTCGAGCAGATCGTCCTCTTGAACCAATACCATGTCGATGGTCAACTCTGCAGTGACCAAGTACAACAAGAAATATCTGTTATAATCAGGAGGTCGGAGCAGAGGGGCAAACGTAAGGGTTCATTTCAACGCTTCAAAAGAGTGTTGAGTGACTTCATCCCAACAGAAGGGGACTCCCTTTTTCAACAAACGCATGAAACCTTTAATGATCTCAACATAGTTTGCGACAAAACACCGAAGAAATTTCGCTTTCCTCTGTAAGCTATGAAGTTGGGGTATTGTGCACGGGGGAGGAAACTAAACTATCACCTCAACCTTAAGAGAATCGACCATGATCCTTGTTGTCAAAACAATGAAACCTAAGAGACGACCCAACATCACGCATAAACTTCATTTGTTAGGATTCAAGCGAATATGATAGTAGCAACATCATTTGAAGATTAGTCAGAGATGCGTGGGATGATCAAATCTCTTGCGAGATCATCAAGGTAAGCCTCGACTATATGTCTAAGGTCATGGAAAGTAAAAGAAATGGCCCACTGAAAAGTGGCTCCAACATTCTTTAGGACAAAAGGCATCTTACGATAAGCAAGTGTGCCCCAAGGACAGATAAAAGTTGTTTTATGTTAGTCTTCAGGTTTGATATGAATCTGTTTATATCCCGAAAAACCATCCATGAATGAAAAGACCTCATAGCCTGTGCATTCATTGACAATCTGATCGATGAATGGGGTGGGAAAATTATCTTTCGGATAGGCCTTGTTCAAGTCAAAGAAGTCCATGCACACATGAATCGTACCCTGTTTTTTGTTAACCAGATTGGGGTTTGACACCCATTCCGTCAACTACACTGGGTATATAAAACCTTCTTTGTGCAGCTTCTCTACTTCAGCCTTAATTGCTACCACTTTCCGAGGATTCACCAGAAGAAGATTATGTCGGACCGACTTGGCGTCAGGATAAGTCATTATCTCATGTTCGACAATTCTTGGGTCTATGCCTGGCATTTCCTCGTAAGACCAGGAAAACATGTTGCAAAATTATTTAAACAACTCCGTATAAATTCAAATCTCTTCAAGGGAGAAATATTCTCCAAAGAAAACATTATCCACAATGCTAGGGGTTCTGGAGATATCTATAGGGATCGTTTCAACGATACTCAGCATATTACCGTCGGTGTAAACTGCGTGCATAACCAGAGGATTAATAGGATGAGACCTATCTCCAGTCATAGTCAACACAAAATCACCTGCCTCTATTCTTCTCAACTCCAAGATAAAATAAGATTTGTGATGGAGATCATCCCAGGTTCTGTCTGGACCAATCAATGCCTTGAGAATCACCTCATCTGAGGGAAAGACTGGTTCTAAAGGATCTGTAGTGGCAAGGGAACCTTGAGCCCAAATAAGCTCGAGAACTGGATCTAACTCCTGTGCGAGAGTCAGATCAGGGTCGGTTGAAGCTTGCTAGACAATGATGTATGAAACTTCTACCGTAGACAAGGGCATGGCCATGCCATAATTCCCTATCCCTTCCATCGAAGCTGATGGGGAAGGAAGAGTGAAAGGATCATGAAAGTAAGTCGTGTGGAATGATGACATGTGAAAATTTTCATCCCTAGGCTGGTCAAGGGCAGCCAATATGAGTTTGACATCGTTAGAAGGAGGCAGGTAATCGAAAGTACCCATCAACGATGGGCATAAACCAAACCCTATATTGATGGTGTCGGGCTGAGGGTTATCAATCATCAGGACCGTGGATGACCCTGATGAAGGGTCAGGATGAGAGAAGGACAATTGGTCAATGGTCATGATTTGGCCCTCGTGTGGAAACAACAATAGCCGAAAGACTATGGAAACCACTGCAACATTGCATAGGCCCAACTCCTTCCTAACAAATGGTTGTAGTCGAGAGGCCCATCAAACACTTCAAATTCGATGCACACGATCTTCCCTCCTAATTGCATGGGGAAAGAAGGAACGATTCCATGTGGTCTGAATGAATGTCCTTTGAATGCTGTAAAAAATGTAGGTGACAGAGACAAAACGAGTTGGCCAATGGCCTTGCAACACACCAGTGACATCATGCAAGTTGAGGCACCCTCATCAACCACCATGCAGAAGATATTCTATGTAAAATATTTCATGGTGAAAGCCAATACTATCTGAAATGAAACGTGATAAGGAAGAGGAGTTTCCAAGTCGATTGGATAGAGAATGATCGCTCCCAGATTACAAGTGTTTGCAGATCTCAAGGTAGATAATAGGGCCTTTCTCTGTGAAGGGAAGCTCTGGAGGACCTTTAAAGTAGACATAGCGCAAGGGGTTTGTTCCAAATCCTCCACAACAGAGTAATTCTGGGCAACCCTCGCGTTCGGATTATGTGAAGCTTTCTTGAACACACCTTTGGGGATGTGTGTCATTTTTTTGCCCAACGTCTTCTCAATCTAGAGAGGAACTGATGGGTTTGTGGCTTCTTTACCCTTTTCAATAGATTCTGGCATGCCATAATCCTGAGACCTGGTTTCTATATGAGTGTCACCTTTCAACATGTAAACGTTCGCGATCGAGGTATTACTAGTAGACATAGGGGGTCCCAGACTGCCCCCTTTCACGTTCAAAGATGTTGAGGCTTAAGCCATGTTTTTCCCATGTGGAAATGGGTTCGTCAGCACAATAGGTTTTTGTGGCGCCAATAGCTACTGAGCCTCTGCAAGTCGAGGGCACATGTGAGTCGGATGATCCTCCGTGCAAAGGTTACATAGATACTTCAACTTTATATTCTCTGTTTTTCCCCCGCCAACATTGTTCTTAACCTTTTTTTCCCCTTTACCCTTCTTGTTCCATTGTTTTTTCTTCCCTTCAGGCTGTTGTTTGGCCTTCGAGTTCATGGATTGCACACTATGTATGTTTGACATTTGGGTAAAGGGAACAACCGAACCTGGGGTCTGGCTGGCCACTGTCTGTTGTATCGAAAATTGTTGCAATTGATTTGATAACAGATCGATGGACTTTCCTTGTACTGAACCCACTATACCATCGACATATGGTCCAGAATTTTGTTTGGCCTTGTCAAGGATGGACCGTGGCACATTTGGCAAGAACTCATAGAGTAAGCCAGACTGAGAGTAAATCAGTTCAAGTTGTTGCGCTCTCATTATCGCCTCCTCCTCCGAAAACACTCCCGAAGTTGCAAATTCCTTGGATACAACTGGTACCAAAGACTTCAAGAACCACTCCAGCAAGAAATCCGGTGGGACCTGTACCTCAATCTAGCTTTTTTGATGCTGCCATTCTCAGATGTGATTAGAGATATGATCGACCTTAGTCTGCTCAAAATTGGCCAATAGTTTAGTGCCGACATCATATCTCACAGGAAGTTGTAAATGATTTAGAAAAACCATTGTCAGGTCATTAAAGTAAGAATATCTTGAGCAGTCAAGATCAATGTACCATTTCATGACACCTCCGATGAGAGTGCATTGAAACATGTGCAACTGTACAGATTCATATCGCAGTGAGTTGGACAAGCACCACAAGTGGAAAGTTGTCATGTGAGCACTTGGGTCTTTGCCAGACTTGCCTTCAATTTTTGGAATATCAGAGGGCGACTTAGTCGACATGGGAGACCAATGCAGATCATGACAAATCGAGTCGTTAAGCAACCTTGACAATTCTGTCAAATGTAGCGTTTCCAAAAATGATAGTTTTGCTTGGCTACTATGTACAAGAAAAAGTCAGTCTAGAGTTTGACTGGCACTAGCTTGCCAGGAAAAGTTGGGTTGCTAGCCAAGGTTCTGGTAAAAACCGTGGCCTTGACCAACATGTGGAAAATGTGTTTGCTGGGAAATCATCGGCTGACTCCCATAATTGGATGACATTGGTTGGGTGGGGATTGCTCCCTGCGTTGTGTTCCAAGGATTTTGGAGGGGGATGCCCTCAGCCGACCCAACAGGAATAGGTACTGAGCCCTGCCCAAGGTTCCATTGAGCATGGAAGGGGTTTCCCCTGACCAACATCCCTTGTGAGGGAATTGATCCCTTCCAAGGATTCCAAAGTCCTTGTCAGGAAAAAACTCATGTATTTTCCCCCTGTGTAGGAATAGTACCCTGCACGGGATTATGTTGTCCAAAATCAAGGTTTCCCCCAGCTGAGACAACACTTGAATAAAATGTGTTATTACCAAATGTTCCAAACAAAGAGAATGACATGGATCCCACCGGCATAGTGTAAGATGAAGGTCCTAAACCGCCTGCTCCAAACAAGCTGTAGTTAGAACTCAACCCGATAGGTTGTTGGAAATCATTACTGAGCGAGGGGGATGGAGGAGGTATGTGACCCCCATCATAAGGGATAGAATTATAGGAGACTGAGGTTCCTCTGATAGACCCTTTCAATGGAGCGCTTAATCTCTCTTCCCCCAGACCCATGGTCTGTAAGGTGTAGTATGTAAGGAAAGATTTTGAATCGAAGTTGGGCATCCCATATGAAAATGGAGGGCTCATCGCACTCTACGTAAACGAAGCAGTAGTCTTCGCGGATGACGGTATCATATCACTGCTTGAGGTAGAGAGGGTCAAGACCATTGTGGTCCTCACCGATGAAGGTGGGTTAGGAGGCGAAATACCCCCTGTAGTAGTATTCGTAGAGGGAGTGTGAGTAATCCCAGACGAAGTAGCAACATTTTATTCCATGTCTTCTTGCAAGACTATTCGACGCTCAACAGGTGTCACCTTAGGAGGGACAACTTGTACTAATATTCGTGCCGACAAGTCAATGATTGGAGGGTTGGCTGGCCTGAGAGTTTCCAATCCAAGGTAAGAAACAGTAGGTTCCTTTGGACTCGAGTAATCCCCTGTTGGAGTAGGCTCAGGAACATTTTCCTGTGACCCGATCGCTTCAAACAACCCTTGTTGGTCAATTCTTCTCTGTAACGGTGGCAGTGGTGTCTCTAATGCAACCGATGGAAAAACCTGAAGCCTTCGCTACCGACAGAGATCTTGATCTTCCACTTTGTGAAAATATCAACGACACAGTAAGGCTTTAACTATCACTTTAAAACCAAGCACACACTAGAAAAATTCCTATAAGATAAATCAAGCAAAACACTATCTAGTTGGAAGAAGAGTTACGCCAACCAACACTAGAGCAACTTATTGGTGCAATTCCAACTCGAAAATGGAAGCACCCTCTGGGTATACTCTGCAAAGTGTGACCAGATGTCTGCCCTAGGTATCACAATATACCCCCACAATGACCTATGTAAGTCCCTAAAAAACAGGCAACTAAGTTGCCAGCTCGTGAATAGTCACCAGGCGGGTACAGTCGACAGTCAGGTGGATCGTAATGAGAAGGATAACAAGTCCGAAACCTACCGAGCGTATTTACAACAAGTGGGATGGAAGACAACAGAGGATATTGAATGGGTTCAAGGTCCACAAATCTCTGTAAGCAAATGCGAGCGATAGTATTTCCACAATAGATCTTCAATATGCGTTCCCCACTACGTTTAGTCGGGATTTGGAGGGGTTATCTCCATTGCCTTTCCTCACATGAGCTCGTGTTTATCCCCTATGTTAGAGGGGGGTCCTGGATAACTTTCACGTCACTGGACTTTAACACTCCCTAGCTCTGACTCCAATGTTTGTTTAATGGCCTTGAAGAGTTGCCTCTCCAACCTAATTTAAGGCCCTAACCCTAAACTAGTTGATTGACCCTACAAACATAAAAGTCTAATTAATTTTAGATTTAGTGTTCGTTTTAATGGCTTGATTAACTCAAAGGATATGGCGGTGAAACTAATGATGTTATGAGAGACGAAAAGAGGAGAAAAAGGTGAACCTTTGAAAGAAAAATTACTTCTAGTCAAAATTAAGGATTTACAACTAACTCTTTGTAACCAACTTTTCTGTAACTAAATTTTTTCAAGATCTTTAAAAAGAAGAACTAAAACAAAAGTTCGCTTGACTACAAGCTACTTAAGTTTCAAGACATCAGTAAAGAACTTAAAAAATGAACTCTTTTTCCTATCTAGTAAAATAACTAATTCCAACTACTTTACCAAACTGAAAATGGAAAATCCTTTTTTTTTGAAAAATGCTTAAAACAGAAAAAACTAAACTACATATTTTTTTATCTTTTTCAAAGAAAATGAAAGGGCTAAAAAAAAAATAATACAAGACTGAATCATATCTTTGGCCTGCTTCGGATCGCAGGGAATCACAAAGGAAACCAAACAGGGAGATCAATCACTCAAAGACTCGCTTAAAACCCTTGCAGAAGAAAACACAATAAACTTCTAAAGACAAGTAAACTGAAATATAACTCGAGTTGTGGTCGTAAAAACAAAGACTCTGAACTAAATCAAGAAACCCTGAGAAGTATAAACCTCAATCAGGAAAGAGGTTGATTGCCTCTTTTTAAAAAAGTGAAAAATTTGAACCAGGTACGCTACTATTGTTTCAACAGCCTGTGTATGTACATAGGTTGTATACTTAGCAGAGCGTGTATGTATGCATGCTAACCTTAAGCAGGGCACGCACAAATCTATATTCTCTCAAAAAAGGAAAGAAACCAAACAAAATTAAAGGGAAGGGAGAGCTGGTATGACACCTGAAGGTGACCAGAATCCCTTAAAAGGCTCATAAGACTCAACAAAAACTCTAAAGGAAGAGAAAACCAATTAGACAACCCAAAAATCCCATAAAACCCTAGAGGCTTCCCCAATATGGTCGCCAGTTCTGCTAGTGGGAAACCCCCCCCCTATGACTACACTAGGGTTCAAAATGTAGGCAGATCAATTAACCATCTAAAATTCAACTACTTCTCTAACTATCCCAAACATACCCAAAACTCATACAAGAAAAGAAAAGATGCAGAAGGTTGGGTAACTATACCTCTACTCTACGTCCGGTGATGACCTCCTCGCACTTAGAAGATTTGTTGACTACACGCCTCCTCCCAGGGTTGCCCTGCATTCAAAGATTGAAAAACAACAAATGCCAAGCATGTTGTTCCATATACAAATTAGGGTTAGATGTTAGAATGTCAAAAAAAAAACCAATAAAATCATTCAATACACCATGATTTGGGACATGAAAAGTAGTTCTTTTATTAATAACTCAATGATTATACCTTTTACAATCAAAGCCGACTGTTGGTCCATGAACCTGGTCTGGGCTCCTCTTCACCAAACTCCAAGTACACCTTTGTATGGATTCTCCTCTCAACCTTCTGATCTCTTCTTGAGAAGTGAATGGGTTCTGATGGAGGAAGAAAGGCTAATTGGGGAATGCAGAGGCAATTCTCACAAAAAGGGATGCAATAACTTGGGCAAGGAGGGGATGTGAAATAGACAGAGTTTCACTATTCTTATGTCTAGATGTAAAATGAGACCCCAATACCTCTTTTTATATGGGAAAGTTATGGTTATTTGGTTGGGTGACGGTCTATATGCAATGGATTATTTGGGAAACTACCCAATAGCCTGTAATCTCAATGAATTCCTTGCAAATTTTTATTTTTTACAACTTTTTCAAGTATATGCAGGTTGTAGTGATGCAACATGCATATGTACAAGGGTTGTAGTGGTGCAACAAGCATATGTACGTGGGAAGTAGTGGAGCAGGGCACATACATCTTCAAAAAGATGGTTTTTTAGAAGAGCAACTCAGAAGTGCTTTGGAAAAAAATGCAAGTAAGAGGGACAAAATCCAGGTTTGCATGTGTTGATGAATTTAGGGTTATAACACCTATTTTTTAGGAGAGACTATTCCACCTGGAGAATATTTTCTTCAATTATCACTTCAGTTTGACTAGTTGAGTTGAGTCTAGATGCTTTATTGGTTTTATCACCATGCAACATTAGGATCATCACCATGATAATGCACACTTGCCTTGGGATCATCACCAGATTGGCGCATTACCCTTGATTCCTTAATCTACACCTCACTACACTATGTTCAGTTAGTTAACTAAAGATTGGTTGACTAGTTAACTTAGCTAGGTAGCAGTTCACTCTCGTCACTGCTTGAGAGACTAGACTAGGTGGCAGTTCACTCCCGTAACTGCTGGTGTGTATCAAGATCACTCTAGACCACCACTATGGTGCATTGGTTCTCCTCCAATGCACATTCATTGAGTTATATAGAGTATATCATGTGTAAATTATTCATTATTCACCACGGTTAATGATAATTCTTCCTTTCTTTCTCTCCTTCTTCTTCTTTCTCAATTTCTCTTTGCAAATGTGTGTAGTATTTTCTATCTAGATCTATTATGTGTAGGTTCAACACATTTACATGGTATCAGAGCCGACAAACTGCTAAGAAAAATCTAGACCATTTTTTTTTGCAGGTACAAAAGATTGAAGACATCAGAAAGATGGATTTCAAAAAAGAATTCAATCTTACACCTTACAACTACTTTGCATGGAAAGAGAAAATAATGATTCATCTCTGAACTAGAGGATTGTACAGGTTAACCTTGAATACAAATATAGAACCAACATCATCCATAGAAAAATCCAAGTATTTAAATCGGATGGATGAAGCACTTAGAACGATTTGCAGTCTTATTTCTCCCGATCTCCTTTTTCACATATCTTCTTGTAAGACTCCCAATGAATCCTAGACCACCTTGGAAGGACTCTTTGACAAACAGGATGAGATGAGGGGACACACGTTGGAGGTGGAATTGCTCACATTGGATAAAAAAATCTTCGACAATATCCAAGATTTCTTTACAAAATTCAAAGATTTATTGTCGCAACTCAAAGCTTGCAGGGTTGATAAATATAAGGAGGAGAAACAAATGGTTCTCGCCTTTTTCTCCAAACTTGGTCCTGAATTCTCTATGTTCATATCAAAATTCCATTCTGTCAGATTCACCTCTGGAGCCACCTGGAATATGCCTTCTCTTGAGGACTTTATCGAATCCTTGACACAAGAGAAAAACAAGCTCATCAACATGGGAAAAATCAAAGGCCCAAAGGTGCATGCACTTACTATGCAAGATGGAAGCCATCAATATTATAAATATAAAGATAAAGACAAAAGGAAAGTTCATGCACATCCAAAGAAAAAAGGGTTCTCAAAACCCTTTACAGATGCCTCCGGATACAAAGGTGGAAAGGGAAGAAAAGGGAAGAAATGCACATACTGTGACAAAGGATTCCATCTAGAATCTGCATGCATGAAAAAAAATAGATCTAATGTCTCAAATACTTCAGAAAAACAACCTTGGAGATCGCATCCCCAAGGTTGCAAAGAAGAAGAAGCCAGAACATCAAAATTCCAAGAAAGACAATTCTAACCATGCCTTGATTGTCATCAACTCTTCTCCCGATGTTTGGATCATAGATTCATGAGCATCACATCACATGGATGCCTCAAAATAATTCTATTCTTAATTGGATGCATGAAAAGGTCGTCCTATTTTGATGGGGGACAACTCTCCAATCGAAGTCATCGACAAAGGAAGGATTGAACTCACCAATGGAAGCTTCGAGAATGTGTTGCTCATTCCCAAATTTTCCGTCAACCTTCTCTCCATGTATCAGATGAAGAATTCTGACACCGGAAAGAAATTCATATTGAAACCAAATTTTGTGGACATCTATGACATGCAAACAAATCCAGGGTTGCTACTAGTGAGGTAAATCATCAGTCTAGATTGTGTACATTTTCTAAATTCATTGAACCTGATTTTTCTTTACTACTTACTCATGCTGATGGAAGTAATAGCATATGGAACAAAAGGTTTGGACATTTGAATTTCAAATACATGTAACAAATTAACAAACAAATATTGGTTGATGGTTTACCAGACATCCATTTCTCCAAGGGAGTATGTGAGGGATGTGTTCTCGGAAAACACCCTTAAGAGAAATTCGACAAAGGAAAGTCTCAGAGAGATTCCACAACTTTAGATCTGATCCATAGTGACCTCATGGGTCCTTTTCCACATCCATCTATCAGAAAAGCGAGGTTTGTTCTCATTTTTGTTGATGATTTCTAGCGTTTTACATGGATTTACTTTCTCAGGCAAAAATACAAGGTCTTTCAACACCTAAAAGATTTCAAAGCCTTGGTTGAGACACAATCTGGAAAGAAAATCAAAGTCCTCTGAACTGATAATGGGGAAGAGTGTGTCAATCATGAGATCCATAATATTTTCCATGAGGTAGGGATTCAGTTGCAACACATAGTTCCCTATAATCCACAACAAAATGAAGTTGCCGAGTGAAAAAACAAATCTCTAAAAAAGATGGCATCTTACATGTTGCATGCAAAGTCACTACCACAGAGACTATGGGTCGAAGAACTTAATTGTGCAACATACATCCAAAACAAATATCCCAATAGATCTGTCAAGGATAAGACCCCCTACGAGGCTTGGAGCGGTCTCAAATTGTAAGTGACCCACTTTCGTATTTTCGGTTCACGTGCATGGGCCCAGATTCCCTCTAAAAAGAGGAAAGCACTTGATCCACAAAGAACTGAGTGTATTTTTATTGGATACCTCGACGGTGTGAATGGATATAGACTTATTGATCTTTCCTCGAACCGGATCATCATTAAGCGAAGTGTCTAATTTGAGGAAAGTGTCTCACATGTATCTCAACAGTTGCATGTAGTGTTGGCCCTCGACCAAGTTTTGAGAGAACATTGGTCATGTTTGACCATTTTTATGACTTCGACAGGATGGTCGAAGATGGAGTGCCCAAGCGAAGTGGAGATCACAGGATCTCATTTGTTTTAAGGGATTTTTTGGATTTTAGGGTTTATGTAACGGGTATGGGATGTCGGCCCATGGGTTTACCCATGTTTAGGCCTTTTTGTAATTGTATAAATAAGTAGCTAAGTGATGTAAGAAGAGAATATGCTTAGTGAATGACTAGTAGTGATTGCTATGTGCATAGTACATTTGGCTTAGTGCAAGAGAATGTAAGTTTCTTGGTGCACAAACATTGTATGTAAGGCTTTGTGCTATTGAGGAGTTGGCTCTGTGCCTTAATCAGATGTTGTGGAAGGTGGATCTAGTGTGTTGTGTGCAGATCACCTGTCAGTGTGTTGTGTGCAGATCACCTGTCCAGTGCGAAGCTGAGCTCTGTGGCTCTGTGCACAGTAGCAGATGGCTGTAAAATATTGAGGGAGACTAATAAAGAAGAGAAGAAGTTGGTGGATGTAGCCCCATAATGGGGTGAACCACGTATATCCTGTGTTGATGTGCTTTGTGCAATATTGTTTATGTTGTTTATGTGTTTATCTGCTTAGTGCACTGATCTTTATATATGTTAGATAGATGTATGGATTCTTAGTGCTCTATTTATGGTAAATGAATGCTAGATATGAGTTAATGATACGTGCTAAGCGATTGGAAGTGTGTGATCTACTCATTACTGCATTGTTATGTATTTAGGGTTTAACCTGCAATGTGAATGGGAGTTAAGAACTAATGCATATTGATTAGCTAAGTGCTCTGTTAAGCATTTTGATCACAGATATGTGTCCCAGCTAGGTTGTAGACACTTGATTCCTACAACCCCCCCTGCCTCTACCTCAGGTGAGACTTCATCTTCTTCGTAGGTTTTGCTGAAAGGGTCGATAGTTAGGGTTTTGTTGGTGTGTTGTTGAAGCTGAAACCTGGGTTTTCCCATGTGCCAACAAATGGTTCTGTTGCTGGGACCTGAAACTGTGATTGTTGGGAACTAAAGAAAAGAGAAATCTATGTGTGTAGATTTGTTGTTGTAGTGTGAAATATTCTACTTGACTTGCGAAGCTCTGTGCTAAGAAAGGAAATATGATATGCACAACATTTAGTTGAACGAAATTAAATGAGAGAGAGAGAGAGGTGGAAGGTCCATCTTTGGAGTCAGAGGCATTTGTTGCACCAATAAAATTCAATAAATTCAAGATTGGCATGAATGAAAATATGAAAATGGAAATTATTGGAGACTACTGGGATGAGAAAACATTAGAAAGGATAACAGAGTTACTGCGTGAATATAGTGACATGTTTCCAAAAAATTTTATGAATATGAAAGGCATACCAGGGGAGCTAGGTGAGATGAAGATACCCCTCAAACCCAAGGCTAGACTTGTCAGAAAGAGACCTTAGAGGTTGAATCTAGTGTATAAGCATAAAGTGAAAGTAGAAATTGACTGAATGTTGGAAGCTATAATTATAGAACAAGTAGAGGAATTTGAATGGATTAGTCCCATGGTAGTCCAGGAAAATAAGAAAGGGGGGATAAGTATTTGTGTATATTTGAGGAAACTACATGATGATTACTTACATGACCCTTTCCCTACCCCTTTTACAGATGAGGTCTTGGAGAATGTGGGAGGCCAGGAAGCATATTCATTCACAGATGGATTCTCAAGTTACCATCAGATCAAGATAGCTCCATAGGACATGTATAAGACTACTTTTTCTACAGAATGGGGATCCTACTAGTATACATTCATACCCTTTGGATTGAAGAATGCACCAACTATCTTTTCAAGGGTAGTCATAGGTTCTTTTAAGGAATTTATACATTAGTTTCTAGAAGTATATCTAGATGACATGAATGTGTATAGTCTTTTGAAAGATCATGTATAAGTTTTAACATTGATGTTGGAAAGATGCAGGCAATGTCAGATATCATTAAACATTAAGAAATGCATTTTTGGTACACCTTTTGGGGTATTTTGGGGACATATAGTGTGCAAACGGGGCTTACTGGTTGACCCAAACAAGATTGTTGTTATTATGAACTTACCACCACCAAATTTAGTGCACCAATTAAGATTCAGACTGGGATATACATGCTATTATAGGAAGTTTATAAAGGGGTATCCGTAGATTACTGCACCAATGGAAAAAATGTTAAAGAAGGATGCCATAGTTCATTGGAATGAGGATTATCAGAAAGGATTGAACATTGTGAAATAAAATATGGTGACAACACGTATATTAGTGTTTCCATATTGGGAAAATACATTTCATGTGCATGTAGATGCATCAACAATAGCACTTGGAGAAATTCTAGTGTAGCCAAGAGTAGGGGACTTAGATCATCCTATATCCTTTGCAAACATGAAGTTGTTAGAATCTGAGCAAAATTACAACACCACAGAAAGAGAAGGCCTAACCATGGTATATGCACTTCATAAATTCAAGAATTATTTATTGGGTAAACAATTTAAAATGTTCACAGATAATTCTACACTCAAATATCTAGTCAACAATCCAGTGTTGTGGGGGAGGATCTGTAGATGGATGTTATTATTCCAAGAATTTGATTTTGAAGTAATAGTCAAACCAGAGAAGATTAATGTAGGAGCTTATCACTTTTCAAGGGTAACCAATGGAGGAGAACCTACTAACTTGGGAGACAACTTCCCTGATGCACATTTATTTTCAGTACAAGTAGTTGATGAATACTTTGTGTATATCATTGAATACATAAGTATAGGAGTTGCGCCACAGGAGTTTAGTACTGTGTAGAAGAAAAAATTGTTAGTTATAGCTTCATACTATCAAATCATTGTAGGTCATTTATACAATATGGGTGAAAACAACATTTTGAGAAGGTGTGTATTGGAACATGAATGACCCAAGGTTTTAGAAGAAGCTCATGAAGGTATATATGGAGGACACTATGCAAGAACAAATATCATGCAAACGGTGTTGTGTGCAGGGCTATGATGGCCAACAGTTCATAAAGATGCCAAGGAATATTTTCAGAACTGTGATGCCTGTCAGAGGGTTGGAAAACCCAATAGGAGGGATGATATGCCCTTAAGACCACAAGTAAATATGCATGTATTTGACAAATGGTAAATAGACTTTTTCAAACCTATTATTCCACCAACAAGAAGGTTATGAGATAGATATATCATTACTATGACTGAATACTTAACCAGATGGGAAGAAGTAGCACCAATCAGAGATTGCAGCACAAAGACAACAACATACTTCTTATTTGAGTAGATGATCACCAGATTTGGATGTCCCAGTATTTTGATGAGTGACCAAGGTGCTCATTTTATTAATAATACCATAAAGGATATGACTGAGGAGTTTGAAGTCTATCACCAAAAGAGTAAACCATATCATCCTCAGGAAAATGGGATAGTAGAATATTTCAATAAGATTTTGGAAAATTCTTTGACTAAGATCTATAATGTTAACATGGATTATTGGGACTCAAAAATAAAAACAATACTATGGGCATATATGACTGTTGAGGAAAAGATATGAAATGATCTTACTCAAGCATTTTCAGATCTTGGCTAAATCAAGATAGAAGGGAATATCACCTTATGTTTATAGCTATCAAAAAAATGTTTCCTAATACACAAGTATTGATTATAAGTGCTTAGGCTTATTTTTATTATAAATGAAAGTTTGCTGAAAAATTCAATATTTATGTAATTTTATGAATGTAAAGATGCAAAAAATAAATGTAGAGACAAAAGTAAAAAACGCCAAGTCAATAATCAACATAGATGAGACATAAAGCAATCTTTTATTCCATTACAATTTATTAAACACTCATTCTCTTTACAAAATTCCCTGAGGAAGTTTGGACCAAAGTCAAACTTAGATGTCCTCGATGAAAACCATACAAAAGGACTTTTGACAGAAGTAAAAAAATGAAATTTAAAAGATATATCATCTTGCCACAGATTTTTGCCCACTCAACTTTTCACAATATCCTTTATCAGTCATGAAATTTAATTCACAAATAGAGAATTCTACACAGACTATCAAAGATAGATCAACAACTATGAAAAAAAAGTGTTTGAATGATGTAATTCAACCATGAATCTTGTTGTCTACAATAGGACCCTACTATCATAAAAGAGAATTAGGCATTAAATGAATTAAATAATGAATGAATTTGTTTTTATCTCAATCAAACTCAAGAGCATACCTTAGTATCCTTCTCCTTCTATTCTCCCTTGTTCCTCCTTTTCCCTTTGCCTTTAAGCAATCACAATTGGTTGAATTAGTTAAACTACCTCTTTAGTTAAGTTAACTAAAACTCAACCAAAGTTTTAGTTATTGGGAAAAGTAATAAAATCATAACAAGGGTTTTTAATAAATAATAACTAGTAGGTGGGACCCCTTGTGACTCCCTTTAGTTCTTTAACAAACATAACACAATTATTTAATCAATCAAACAAATCCCTCCTTGTCTCTCCCATCATCACTCTCATAATTTGACAATTTATATCAATGATAATTGAAATCATATCCAAAAATATAGTATCCATATATCCAAAAAAATAGTGTGTTGTCCAAAATTTCAAAAGTCAACTATTCTCAACAATGAATAAATAAAAACACTTAATACCCATATTTTCCACTTTGGGAGGCAATATTCCCCTTGTTATTTATGTCACCCTTTGATCTCTCTAAATTTTCTTTAGGCTGTGTGGAGCCTTTATGCCTAATATCACTGATAACATGAGATAAATCATCTCTCAAATGCATGTGGGAGGACATGGAGTTGACAGAGTCATTTGAGGGATAGGAGGGGGAATCAATGACAATTCCTTTGTCGAGAGCATGGTGGGCCTCAGTTTTTAACATTTTTCTTACATGGGAAGACTGTACTGGTGAGTGGGAAGGGTCATCTTGGACAATTTTATTAACAGGTGGAGGAGTAGGTAGAGACAAGTTAGGTCAGCCATGGTGTTGGGAGACTGTCGGATGGATAATCTCTTTCCATCCATCGTTTTCAGGGATGTTGGGTTGTAATGAGACATTAGGGGGCACTTGGATACTAGGGACATGTGGGGCTTGGAAGTGAGGCCTTTATGGCCTAGGTTGGAGCACTCCTTGTCCAATCCAGTTAAAAAATATATCTTGAAATAGATGGCTCAACTCTTGCGAGTCTCCATCAAAATGTATAGAAAACCTTGTCCTTTAAGGGCCCCTGTTCCAATTTCCTCTTCCTCTGTTACCCCGTCCATGGATACCTCTACTGAAAAATCTCAATCCTGTATGCATTATTGCTTAGCAACTAGTTCCTTCAACAACCATACATGACATCTCTTCTAAATATGAAACAAAGTTTGGCTCAGCAACACATCAGACTCATGCAATCCAATCCATACAAATCGTTTAACATTTGTCAATGAGAAGGGGGTGAATAAGGGTTCTGAGATATGTGAGGGATTTTATTGAGCAAAAAGTGTTAAAATCAAGGGGACTAGATCATGATTACTACTCAACAAATCATCAAACAATCAATTGTATTGTAAATCAAAAGAATGAATCACTGTAATTATTCCCCGTGCCATCCTTTAACTATCATAATACAGAGTTTAACTCAACTATAATTTAATTTTAAGAACAGGGAGTGGATAGTGAATATGGGAAGGTGAGGGGACTTGTAATATGTGAAAAAGTGAGAGAATGGTAGGGAAACAAAATGAATACTATCCTTAAAACAAATCAAGTAATCCATAAAAATAACTTTGTATTCAATACAAAATATACATATACCAATTAAACAATTACTGTGTGTCAAAACTATTCACTCTTCCACATTTAATTCCTTCAAACTTCTCAATTAACACAGTCTGTAATCATAGTCATAATCACTATGCCTTTCAACAATTATGTGAATAGAATACTTGGTTTCTTTATTTTCCTTTATTTTCATTTAAATAAAGATCAAAAGAAACACATAGCCACATTGCTCCATCTTTGTCCATCATATATCACTATAAAATATCAAACATTTCCCATAATTCATAATCACCCAAATAAAACATATGCACGTGCCTTTTTTTCCAGAGTAAATAGACTTTTTAAAACTTTCCTGATTTCATTCCTTTTCATTATATTAACCAATAATAATTGCAATGAAACCATAATACAAAACCTTGAGCTTCATCAATGATGGTGAAATTAAATAAAACATGCACGATGCCTCCATACTACATACAAGAAAACAACAAAATCACAATCATCAATTTCCAAAATTTTCCATGATCCCAATCGGGACTAATAAAACACACATCAACCATGAAATATCAATTGACACCATGCCATAAGAATATATAAATTGAAAGCATAATGAGAAGAGACAACCATTGACTGCACATTATCATTGATTCCCAATCGACCAATTCGATCAAATAAAAACAAACTAGGTTTCCAATGCAACTTTCATAGCGAAAAAGAGGCATCCCTTTGACTGCATATCAATTCTCATCCCCGATCAAAAATTTCCAACCAACTCAACCAAACGATTTCAATATAAGTCCTCAACAAAACTGTCATAACCACTCAACAAATCTATGAGATTCAACAAGATGCTCGAAAAGAGTGTGAACAGTTGGGGATTATCAAAATCGGGCTTTGTAACAATGAATTAAAAAAGTAATCAGGAGTTTTCTCGATCATCAAATCACAGTGAGACTAGAGGTCAAACATATAAAAAATAGGTAGATACCCTTTAATACAAGCATAATAGAACCATAGGGCTTCTTATAACTCTCGGTATGTGTAATGGTGCAACAGTTCAACATCGGGTAGGGTAGGACAACTATGTAGAGGAGAAACAAATTCCCACTGGAGAGTAACAAGTACCCAGAACACACAAAGGCATAACCCTCGTGCAATTCAAGGGTTGAATCAATGGATAACAATGCCCATGGGAATGTTGGCTTGAGGCATAACTTATATCACTAAACCACCATAAAGTATACATCTTGGCATAATGGACATGCTATAACCAACTTGTGAGATATGTTGATGCCAATACCACAAAAATAATCCCATGACCAGGTGGATAACCCACAACCATGACTCTGGAAAATAAACAGTGACCAAAAAGTAGTTTGAAAAAAATACACAACAACCACAAGTAGCTCGAATACGACTGGATATGCCTAGCCTCATAACTATGAGGAGGTGGCTAGTAAGGATAAATAGAGAAAAATGATCCAACCAAAAATAGAGTGATAATACCCATGTCCACTTAAAACAATAGATATCCATCACGATTTCCACCACACAGAACAACCAATGAATGCATAAATCAACCAACCAATTCTTTTATTTGCAAAACGAATAACCACACAGTCATTCCAGAGAGAAGAACCACACATTTACACAGTTTCCAATCTCGTAAAAACACAAACCAACACATCACTGAGCCATCATTCATTCATACAAAGAGCGAAATTCATGGATGGGTGAAAATAACCATACCTGTAACCAATATCTTTAAAAAGGGCGAGTTGGCTGAGCAGTTCCTTCCCAGGCTTGGATCTTGGAGCTTAACCACCAGGAAAATCAAATGAAAAAATAAACATACTAGGGTGACGGCCCGATGGGATAAATATGGAGTGATGTGCATTTAATACACATCTCTTCCATATTCCTCTACATTCAATTTCAAAGTACACAACAACCAACAATCACCAATACATTAACCATGACATTAACTCCAAACCATTGAAATCTGTGACTCCATTACTTGCCAAATGGGCCACCCAAAATCCATATTGACCATTACCAAAACCATACCATACCATATATCAAATGCACCCAATATAAATCAAATGCAATCGCATAGCCACTAACCATTTGTAGTTAGGATTAATACTAACTTGTTTCATTTTATTTGCACATAACTTCTAACATAGCATAGTATAGGCCCTTTCTTCTAGATTTTTTTATAAGTCTCTTTCCCATTTCTTTTGTTTTATGTTGTTACTAACATATGTCTTTTGCAAGTGTATTCAGTTAAAAAATAATGGTGACATGATCGAATATAAAAACTGCAATATATATGCCAATTCTAACATGACATTAAAGGTTTGAATAACAGAACATCCCATAAATGCATCATACACCTGTCATCATGTCAAAATGAAACCGAGACTGCATCATCAACAATATAAGACATTGTAATCAATCAACATCAAAATAGTAGCATAAAATGTGTGATATGATTATCTCCGAGCATCTAGTCTACAAGGGGTCCACACCTAATAGTATTATATATTATTACCATAGTTTAAATAATAGGCTTTATCAATACTTTGCGGGAAAAAATCCTCGTTGCGATTTTTATCGTCAACAAACTGGCAAATCCACAGGGAAATATGTTTCCAACAGATTAAGAACTCATACAAAATGGTTTTGTATACCAAGAACAACATACCAAGAAGGTATAACCAGAATGATTATGCAGCAGGGGGAAGTGAGCATATTTAATGGAAAAATGACCGGGAATTTGGGAATAACTCATGGAAAATGTTAAGTATGAGGGGGTTTATCCCTGTATGCATAATCATTCAACCATAATTTTCTCTTGAATTCAAGGAGAAAAACATTTATGGACTTTCTCTTTTGAATCTCAAATGGATGAAGAAATGGAAAGAAAAAGCGAGAGGTAACCAATTTACTCATAAGACAACAGTGAAAGCAGATAACAAATTAAATTATGCTTTCAGGGGGAACATCATAACAACTGTGTAAGCTTGATTGTTATTGAATAACAATACCTTGCAGGAGTGTCACTATGGCATAAATTGTCCAACACTTTATTGTTGACCAAAGTCGAACTTAAAAGATGAAAATCAATAAAAGTCATAACAAAAAAGGAATTGCAAAATTTAAAACAACAAAAATAAAATGGAAAAATTGTAAAAGTAGAAGGAAAACTACTAAAATGAAAGCATAATTTAAACTACTATAAAAGAAGAATTGAAAAGCAGTAGTGAAATTGAAAACATAACTAGACTACTAATATACAGAAAATCCAAACAACGTTAAAACTTTTCAAGTTGGTTCCACGTAGTGTTTTAAGTGAGAACTATTAGTGTTGTAGGAAAACAATTGCTCTTGTAAATATTTTAGAATGTAAGAGTTTGTACCCAAGACAAAAGCGATCTTGAAAGGACCCATCCATAATTTTAGAAACTTTGAGTGTCTTCTCCTATTAGCATGAGTTGAATCCCACAACAATACTTTCTCATTGACTTTAAATTTGACATTTTCAACACTCTTGTTGAAATAATTCTTAACGGTCTGTTGTCTCCTTTTTATATTATCCAAGGAAAAAATCATTTTCTCCTCTAAATCTAGGAGTGAATTCATCCTTTGTGAAAAATTAGAAGAATTTAATTCTTCGATTTGTAGCATTAATCTTAAGGAGGAAAGTTCGAGCTTAGTAGGTAGAATGGCTTGTTGACCATAAACAAGATGGAAAGGAGTGCAACTGGTGCTCACCTTGGTGGTAGTTCAATCATCCCAAAGGGTGCAAGTGAGGAGAGTGTGCCATTGAAGAGGCTTATCTTCAATGAGACTTTTGATGATTCTCACTAGATTCTTGTTGGTAGAATTGGCCTGCCCATTTCCTTGGGGATAATAAGTTGATGAGGTGAAATGTTTAACCCCCAACTTAGCTAAAAATTGGGTTAGGTTAGCAGAAATAAAAGCGAGACCATTGTCTATAATAATTTCCAATGGAAGACCAAATATGGAAAATATATTATTTTCAAGGAAGGAAATCACCTGATCATCTCTCAAATGTTTAAGAGGTACAGCTTCAGCCCATTTTGTAAAATAGTCTGTGGTTATCAAAATAAAAACTTGTCCTACTGAAGATGGAGGTTTAGTAGGACCAATAAAATCCAATCGCCACATTGAAAAATGAAAGTTTGGGAGGATAGGTTCTAATGGCATGGCTAAAAGGTGTTATTTCCCAGCAAATTTTTGACACTTGTCACAAGATCTCAAAAAGATATAAGAGTCATGAAAGATTGAAAGCCAATAGTATCCTTTTCTAACAATGTTGAAAATGGTTTTAGCAGAAAAATGACCTCCTACGTGAATAAAATAATTTGAAGAACCATGAGCTTCTTGCAACAATTTTTGTGCTTTTTCATTGTTTACATAGGGAAACAACATACCATCAATAGATATTCGAAACAAGAAGTCTCATATAATGATGTATCTAGCAGATTCAAGACAGATCCTTCTCCTTTGAGGAGTGTCTAATTTGCTTGGAAATATTTGGTTCTGTAAATAGTAAACCAAATTATTATACTAAGGATGTTCAGACACAGGAAGGCTTTGTTTATCAATGTAGAATAGTGTTCATAGGGAACTATATTGTTCACCAATTTCTTCACTATTTTCATCATGTTGAGCTAAGTGAAGGGATAAGTAACGTCCCTTGATAGTGGTATAAGTCATGATATTTAAATCATGCTCATGGATATTGGCAAGCCAATGTGAAAGCTTCTCTAAAATATAAGTCTGTGAGAGAAAAAACTTGACAGTAGGTAAAGGGACTTTTACCAACGTATGCTTACCTAAGATAAAAGTGGAGAAACTTTTCAATAGCTTTAACAAGAGTGAAAGCATGTTTCTCAATAAAATAATATTTAAATTCATCATCAAACAAACTTTGACTCATGTAAGCCATTGGTTTTTCATTACCTTGATTATCATTTTGCATGAGGATGGCAGAAACAGATTCCTCGGTGGTATTAGTATATATCATGAATTCCTTCTCAAAATATGACTTCGCCAAAACCGATGCAGAACTGATTTCTTTCTTGATCCCTACAAAATAATTTTCGACATTATCTGTCCAAGAAAAAGAACAATCTTTCTTAAGAAGATTATGAATTGGTTTGACCATCAAAGAAAAATTGGGAACAAACCTATGGACGAAATTAATAACACCCATAAAATCTTGAACCTCCTTCTTGGAAGTGGGAGCGGGCATATTAAGGATAGCAACAATCCTTTCAGGATCAATTCTTATTCCTGAATCAAAGACAATGTGTCCATGGAGCTTTCCCTTGGTAATGCCGAAAATGGACTTAGAAGGATTTAGAGAGATTCCAAATTTCCTGCATCGCATGAGAACACTTTTCATATGACCAAAATGATCTGATCATTTTTTAGATTACACAGTCAAGTCATCAAGGTAAATTTGAATGATATTGTCGATCAAGGTAGATCTTCATAGCTCTTTGAAAAGTGGCACCTGCATTAGATAATACAAAATTCATACATTCATAAGAAAAGGTACCCCAATGAGTAATAAAGGTGGTTTTATATGTATCTACCCTTTTTACCTTGGTTTGATTATAACCATAAAAATCGTCAATTAAGGACATCATCTGTGACCCTGCAACTTGATGCAAAATCATTTCCATATTAGGGAGAGGTAAGTGATCTTTTATACTAGCTTGATTTAATGAACAAAATTCTACGCAGAATCTGATCTAATCAGTTGTTTTCCGGATGGGAACCAAGTTGGAAACCCATTCAGAGTACTTGACTGGAAAGATGATTCCATCCTTCAGGAGTTTTTCCAACTCCTTTCGAATAGTTTCTTCTAGAGCAGGGTTGATAGGTATTTGTTTTTTCCTAGTTGGTTTTATGCCTTCCTTGATGGGAATGGCATGTTGTATAAGAGCGGGATAAAAACCATGAAGATCCTCATAATACCAAGAATAAAAATCTTGAAATTCTCCAAGCATCTTGGCAAACTTTATTTTCTCTTCGTTAGAACATTGGGCACCTATTTTAACATTATTTGGAGACTCGGGTGTCCCAATGTTCAAGGATATGGTTTCACCCACCTTCCTTTTTGACTCCTCTTCTTTATGTTTCTCTTTATTGCCTACATCACTTGATGAAAATGAACTCTCTAGAGGAGTCAGGCCTTTAGGAAGCTTGTTATCTTCCATGGATATAATTTCCTTAGGATTATGAGGCTCATTTTGAATAAAAGCACAGATTCTCTCATCTCTAGGGAATACCTACCAAGATTCTACACTATCAGGGATATGTGGACGATATAAAGATTGAAAATTACAATCAGTTCTATGTGGAAGTGTTCTAGGATAAATCCGTAAGTGCGGACACAAACCGATCTCCACAGATCCACCTGGATCTGGAACAAACCGTGACAGAATACTACTCTTTTCCTAGATCTAAAGTATTGAATGGACAAGAGAAGAAGGATGAAGTACTTACTTTGTGAAAGCTCTCCTTATCTCTGTTGATCCTCGCTCTGCCACAATGCTCTTGCGTCGTCCAATCACAACAACACAAACCAATCACAGCAAAGACATTAATATATTCAAAACTCTAGACTATACATGTGATCAAGGAATCATG
>CBVK0100154065.1:0-29681 GCA_900067695.1 Picea abies
CGCTCTTCCGATCTCACTATTTTATGAGTTTGAAAGAGAGATAAAAATATGCTTGGTAACCTATTCTCATGTATTAACAAGAATGAGGAAGAACCAAGACTAATTTGGGTAACCTATTCTCATGTATTTGTGAGAATGAGAAAGAACAAAGACTAATATTGTTCTAGAAAACACTACTACGTTATGATGGGAACGAACCCTAAGCGAGGATCACTCATAGCAGCATGTCTCTCTAGAGGTGTTTACCCCCAACTGTATGATATAATCTACTAGGTTCATTCTAGCATGATTCCTAGAGGCTAGAGAGCTACCACCCAAGCGTTGTTTCCTATGGTGACTTTTCTTCTTTCCTCGTTTAGGAATTTGGTTACTAATGGGAACATTTTCACTAGGTGGAGGAGAATAAGCTTCAAGTACATGATCTAGAGTGAGACTCGATTTGAATGGATGGTGGTCTATTTCATTTTTTAACAAGCTTGACAAAGAAAATGAACCATGCTCGTCGAGACCAGGTACTACCAAAGGATCATATGATTTTAGGGATTGTCGCACTCGAGTCAAAATCATATTTAATGCGACAACCTACAGGGTGGTAGGAGCAGGTAAAGGAAAAAACCCCATGAGTGAGGAATCCTTAATGAGATCGACTCCTACACTCTCAAGACTAGATTGTCCTAGAAAAGGTACATCATTCACCACAACATTGTGGAGATATGGAGTTGCATAGTCCAATTGATCAACGGTGATAATTTTTCCTTGATGGGGAAAATATAATATACAAAACACTATAAATGTGATGGAAGCCATTGCATTGAACCAACTACAACCAAGTAACAAATTGTAATTCAAGGGTGCGTCAACTACTTTGATATTGACCGAAATAGTCTTACCCTTCAATGTCATAGAAAAATATTGCAAGATTTTGTGAGGTTCGAAACCATGTCCATAAAAATATTCCAAGGTGGTAGGAGATGGGGTAAGTTTAGGAGGACCAAGGGCTATCCAACAAGGAAAATACATGAAAAAGGTGGAGGCTCCCTCATCCAAAAAAATGCAATGGATGTTCTTTCAACCAACCAAAATTTGAATTTGGAATGCTAAGTGGTTCGAGAGCCTCTCCTTAAAGTAATCCAAATTGAACGTGATCAAGTTTGACTCCTATAGATCCATAGATCTAATGGCTGAAAATAGGGTTTTATGTCGACTCAGACATTTCTGTAGAGATTCAATGGATGCCATAGCACAAGGCACCTGTGCCGAATATTCAACAATGTTTTAGTTTTGGGCAGCGTGGGCATTTGGATTAAATGTCACTTTTCGAATTATGCTCTTGGGTGGTGCAATACTGCATTATATATTGGATTCTCAATATGAAGAGGAGTAGAATATGGAGGAGGAGTGGATATGGAGGGTGGATCAATGACCTTTCCCTTATCCTGTTCATCGAGAGGAATTTCATAAGTATTTTCTTGAGTCATTACATTAATTTCCTTAAACATGTACACTTGAGGGTCATTCATGGAAGAATCTCAATGGTGGGAAGGACTTGGGTTGCCCCCTTGCAGAGGGGAAATATTTTTTTCAACCAAATGTTGTTGTTGAACTTCCTGGGAGGTACCCTTCATAAATTTAGAGACTACCTCACGATGAGGGAATTATTTTGTGTAGTGGTCTTCCTCACATATAATGCATGGAATACACTCCTTACTATTCAGTTGAGTATTAGCAGTGTTTGGATTATCTTACTCATTAGAATATTTCTTGGATTTACCCTTATATTTCTTCTTACCTCCTGTTTGCTTAGATGATTTCTGTTGGACCGCATTCACCTCAGAGGTTTGAGCATGACTGGAAGTAGTCTTGGTGTCTGAAATGAAACTTGGTTCCAGAGAAGGTTTTTTTGGATCGTTCGATAGACAAGGAGTGTTAGGGATCATATCGTAAAGTGTGACAGAATAGGAATATAACAAGTGAAAATAATGCACATAGTTGATAGCCTTCTCCTCAGTAACAACATTTCCCATAGAAACATCGTGGGAAATGGGAGGCAAGAGAAACTTTTTAAACCAATCTATGAGGAGTTGGTTTAGAATGGGAGCTTTAACCAATCATCTTCATTGTCTCCACTCATGAATATGATCAGATATGTGAGTGGAATAGTATTTCCAAAGTGAGGTCAAAATCACTATACCGATCTCATACCGTATAGGAAACTGACAATGCATCAAGAAAACCATGGCAACATAATTAAAGTCGAAAAAGGAGTTACACAGAAGCTCAATATACAATTTCATTGTGAGACCTGTAAGTGTTCTCTAAATAATCCTAAGAAGGATTGAATAATCCATCAAAGAGTTGGAAGAAAACCATAAATGGAAATTCATAAAATAATTATTAGGATCTTCCCTAGGTTTTCCATCAAATTTTGAGATGTCGGATGGTAATTTGGTAGGGATGGCGAGCCAAAATGGGGAATGTTGATTGACAACATTTTTAAAAAACAAAACATGTGGCAGATCTAATGTATGCAAGAATGGAAGATTTTGGTTGGCTTGTGGATACTGTTGGTAACCATATGGAATGGGAACACTAGTAGGACCGTATCCAGGTTGCAACGAGATGGAAAAACTAGAAGGTCCTCCCATATATAGTGTCTACCTCATTTGTCCACCCATGTAAGGTGGTTGTCCTAATTTTCCACCCATGTATTGTGATTGAATAGATGTACCTCCTACGTGTGTAGATTGACCTGATTCCCCCCCCATGTATTTTGGTTGAATGGACTGTTGTGTTAGAATCATGGGGTTTATGGATTGAAAGGGAAAATTTCCTTGCGAAATAATTCCCATCGGATTGGGATGACCCCATAAAGAGTTAGCAACTCCTGGAAATGGTTGTATAGGATATAGGCTAGTGGTAGTAGGTATAGAAGGACTTGAAGGAGCGACTTTCCCCTAGTTTGGTTGATGTTTCAACCATGTAGGTTTCCCCCCACTAAAAATTTTCCATATAGTTAAAGGTTTCCCCTGAGCTGAAGGTTGGCCTCCCATTGAATATTGAACTCCAATGTAGGGTGTACAAATCTGCGATGGTTGATATGGAGGTTGAGTATCTTGTGTAACCGTGATCATATGAACTACTTGACTTCTTTCCATTTGACCAATGGGACGACCAAGTAAATAAAATGGTGTTTGAATATGTGGAAATAGTGAAGAAGGAATATTACCTAACCCATGTCAAAAGGAATATGTATGCACAATTGGTTGAGTTGGGGTTACCTGGGTCACCGATGTTTCTGGTAAAGAATAAGTACCAACAGTATCAACTACATGGGTTGTGGAAAAATATAAATTCCCAAGTCCTTTAGGAAAACCAAAATATGATGGGTTCACGCTAAAAGATTGTGTAGTGGTTGACCTGGGCAGTAATCTATAAGAAGAAAAAGCATCGACATATCTCGTGGATTGTGGATCAATGAGTGGTTGGCCAACTGTATTAGTAAAAAGAGGATTCATGTAAGATGCAATGATTTCTACGAAGTCTTTGACTGGTTCTTCTACGCAATGGCCATTTCCAGGAGCTATTCTCTTAGTCTCAGAATTTTGATCTTCAATCATTCCTTCACGAGAAACATTATGTTGAGGTTCCTAAATGTCAGGTTCCATACCTTGTATACTATGAAATCTTTGATCCTAAGGTTGAATAAGAAATTCAAAGAAACAAACTCCTTAGAAAACTAATATCAATCAACCAAGCAATAATAGGCTCATAGATCTTCCAAAGACAGGATATCAAGCTTCCAGGGAAGAAATGAGAAGCAGTTACCTCGACCTCCACGTAACAACCATTTTTAGTGCAATAAACCCTCTCTTTTTTGGGATCACTTTCCAAGGGTACTGAGAGTGTGATACAACATCTACCCCAGGTACCATGGGAATCCCCCCACAATCACCTCTATAGATACCTAGGAAAGGCCACTAAGGTTACCAACTCGCAGTCAACCTCCAGGTGGGTACCGTCGAGATCGAATGTATGGGAAGGATATCAAATTATGAATTTTTTCTATATTTCTAAGGAAAAGTGGACCAGTAGACTCCAAAGGACCCAGAACGGATTGAGAGTTCACAAAGTACCAAGACCAAATGAGGAAGAGACACTTTAGGAAAATCCCCAGTATATGCTCTTTCCACTACGATTGATCAATATTTGGTAGGGTAATCTCTGCTTCTCTTTCACACATGACCTTGTGTTTGTCCTTTGTGTGAGAGGGGGTTCCCGACTTTGCTTATACGAAAGTTGTATTTTTACAATCTTTAGTGCTCTACAGTTTGTTTAGTAGTCTTAGATGATTTACTCAGTTTTCCTAATCCAAATACCCTAATCCTATGCTATTATTGGTGTGATAAAACCAAAACATGTTCTATTTGATTTTATTAGCGCATGGTTTATTTTAATGGCATTTTACTCAAAGGGTTCACGAAGATGAAATTAATGATGTGTGAGAGACTCGACTTGAATAGAATGAAAAATAATGAGATGTAGTTTGTTATTTTCAATGAATTTTGTGTATTGGGAAGGAGAAGAGTTATATTCTTATGAACAAAACAAAGAAATCAAAACTATGTAACTTTCAATTTCAGGGATCAAGATGATTCCAAACTACCAAGAAAATGTTTCCAAAAAACGAAATGCACATGCAAAACTAGCCCTTTTTCCAAAATTGTACCTAAAACAATTTCCTAAAGAATGCAAAAATTTATTTGTTTGATAATGTATGCAAGGAGATATTCAAACTTCTTTCACGTCTTAACTTTTAAGAGAAATGAACGATATCTATGTTCGACACAAATAAATATGAGGAAAAAAAGAAATAAAAATATGTGCACTAAGAAAAGATGAGAACTGAAAGAAACAAAGTGTGAGATAACTTGTTCAATCAAGCACTCAAAGATGCAACGCAGAAAGAAGACAAACACTCATTAAAATCCTCAAAACATGAGCAACAAGAAATAGTGTTCAAAGCTAGGTTGTGGTAAATGAGAGAGTCCTAATCATCCAGAAAAGAAAGATGTTTCAATGAAGACAAAAATGCTCAAAACCAATCAACCTTTGCAAAATCAAAGAAGGAAATGAAAATGAGTGATGAATGTCAAATCCACAATCAAACAAATTCAAATACAAACTCTGAGTCTCTGGGATAAAAGACTAGGCAATATCAAGCACACATGCAAGCTGAAAAAAGGATGAAAAAGAAAGAAACCAAAGTCTCTTAATAAAATTGATTATCAAACTCATCCAACCATCCAATACTGATCACAGAGACTCAAGAAATAACCTCAAACAATCACATAGACAAACTGAGAAAAATATGAGAAACAAGTAGAGAAAAAGGCTCAAAAACTAGGTTTCTATAGGAGGATGCTCCTCTAGAGTGGCAGATAGGGCGTCCAAGGGATGATGGACTCTCCCCAATGGTCTAGCAACCAGTGTCGAGGATGCTCTGTAGCAGTTAAATAGGGTGCATCCAAGGGGTGATGGATACTCTATAGAGTTCCTCAAAGATTATATTTAAACTCAAAAAAGGTCAGGGATTGATGAACAAAGGAGTGCCAAAAACAAAAAGCAAATCATAAACAAATTCAAAGGGTCTAAGGGATAGAAACCTAGGAATAACTATATGGTTCTCCTCTGTGGAGTCACCAAATTTTTGTGGTGATATTTCTCCCCCTATGGATAGTTTGAGTTCCCTTCACTTGGGTTTCCTATAAGTGAGATAGAATCTAACAAGTGAACACTAACATCCTCTTAACAGACCAATATATTTTCATGTGGGAGGGTTGAGAGAGAATGATAAAAAGTGTGTGTACCTTATTTTTGACGTTTGTCCTCACCATTCCATCGGTTGATCTCCAATCTTATAAACCTCCTCGTGAAGTCAATCTTGCAAGAACAACGGAACCTTCTCTTACTACTATATATGATTAAGTAATAGCAACCCTACCAATTGATAACTTAAGAAAAGAAATCAGATAAACAATAAATGAATAAGAAATCTTAAGATAAATAGGTTAAATTCTATTATTAAATTAAAGGAAAGAAGTTTACAACCTGGTGATGTTGTAATCCTCCAAGCTTCCTTCTTCATCCCTTGAACATGAATATAGTTCAACTCCACACAAGAAATTTTTTGGCTCTCCTTAACAAGATCATAAATTTGATATATTGATTTTCCATCTCCTTCCTCACTCTGAATTCCCTGGTTATATATATGCGGGAAGTGATAACTACTAGGATAAACTAGTAGTGTGGTTGAGGATAAGGTGGGATATGAATTATATTCATGGTTATACTTGATCCCAAGATAGGATGGAAGAAAAATCAAACCATATCTTGATGAAAACAAGAAAACAAACCAAGAACTATCTATAACTTCCTCGAAGATTCCCCCTAAAATCATGGAGTTTGACCCAATATGCATGGAATCTCCCTTAGAGAGGTGGAAAGGGCATCTAGGATTCTCCCATATCATTGGAAAAGGAGTATGGATGCTCCCCCAACATGGTAAAGGTAGATTCCATAGTCAAATAAATCCAAGACAAAGTGAAAAAGGTCAAATTTGCAGGTTTTCAGTGGCATTTTCCTCTTCTTTATGATCAAGGGAATGTAATGGATCATTATTGCATGGTGTTGAGGTGCCAACACTTAGTAAAAGTGTGACAAATAAGGTATGACACTTATAATAATGGACCATGGAAATTGCGACACTAACGACATAGAGCAGAGTGAAGTGTGACACTTACGACACTTAGCAAAGTGAAATGCGACACTTAGGACACTTAGAAAAGTGTGAAAAAATGGTGTATAAAATTTGGACAAAGTTGACATAGTATTTGGAGACGAAGGTCGTCGAGGAAATATTAAGAACTACATAGGAGAAGGCGCAAAAGATCATGGGGAATATAATCACGTTGCGACCATTTGAGCGCATAACACCTATCCTGGAAAATAGGAAGTAATACAACAAGATAGAATAGTTAAGGGAAGAGTAGAAGACTCTCACAAAAAAATTGGTACCCTTGTAAAATGAAGCAGTAAGGTTCATAGGGGCACTGGAAGCTATGCAAGGCATGGTGAAGAAAGAAACACAATAAAATGAGGAGAAGCTCACGACCCTGACTATGTAGGTAGTAGAGGATATTTTGGAGAAAGAATCTGAGGTAAAGAAGGAAGTCACTACATCAAGAGAAACCCTTCAAAATTTCATGGATGTGTGGAAAGGGGTGACACAATAGGATTAAGTGGCTCGATACAATCCACAAGTAAGTGTTGGGGGCTATTGGATAGGCATGTTCAATAACTAAGTTATGAAGAGCACGCACAAAAGAAGAAAAGGGAGCAGTTTTTGGGGTCAAAGTAGAAGTCAGAGCACGTGCAAAAGAAGGAAGGAAAAGAAGCATGAAGGCATAAAAGAAGGAAAATTAGCGTGAAGGTGTAAAAGCGGGAAAATAAGCATCTATAAAAAAATAAGGAAAACAACTAGGAGATATTAGGGGTTTGGGATAAACTATTAGGATTTTGAGCCCTAACTCTATGTATAAATATGTAATGGGTTGGGGAATAATAGGTTGTTGAAAAATAGAGATTAGGTTTCTTACGAGTGAGAATATTTACTTAGGCTTTTGGAGATATTTTGTAGAGAAAGAGGCGTCAAATGTAGAGCAGATAGACTATATTGAGGATATAATATATTGTATCTATTGTAATCATAGTGTGTAGGCATGAGAAACTTGGTTCCTACAACCCTAGTAGATACCTCGAGTGAGACTTCACTTGCATGCAGGTGATTACGAAAGAGATGGTATCTGATGGTTTTTTTTGGTTGAATAAACTGAACCTAGGGTCTCATAACTATGCACCAACAACCCTCATAGGATGGTCCTTTAGCCTATACAAGTTTCTCTCTCTAACTCCAAATACAATTTCTTTGTCTGACCTAGATCATATAGGAATTATAATCGCCTTTCCCTCCTGGAATGCTACATCAAATTACTTCTTCTCAATTACTGAGACTGGCATCACACTCATGTTGCGTTTTGGCACCCATAACACATCATGCACTCTCAATGTGCCTCCTGACTCCATCTAGAATGACATTGTTCCATATCCCTTCATTGCATGCTTGGTCCCCATACCAAATTTTGCATGCATCACTGAGTTAGACTCTATGAATCTCTCGAACACATCCCATTCTCCCATCATATGATGTGTGGCTCTACAATCTATAAACCATGCACTATTTGATATAGTGCCCAAGGAAGTCTAGGAAATAAGTAATAACTTTGTATGTTCAAACTTCTTGCAAAACTCATCCAATTGAGTATTTGTCTATGCAACTACATATGAATTCATTTCATTTCCCCCCTTCTTCTTGTGTGAACATTTCCCTGCATAATGTACAAACTTGTGACATGAAAAGCACATGAATTTTCTCATGTCCTTATTCTTCTTTCCATCTTGAGTAGATGACTCTCCACTAGAAATCTTCTTGAACTTTCCCTTCCTTTCTTGGTTGGAAAGAGAAAATTTATCATCATGGCTCCTCTTCAAATGATCCCTGGACTCTAATGGAGTCTCCTCCTAAACATAATCATTCCACAGTATATAAACCCTCACACTATCTCTTGTGCACAAATCCCTTGCAAAAAAGGTTTCCAAGACACGAGAAGACCTCTCAATTCCACATTCACCAACTCAACATCATGTTGTCTTGTTGATCTCAGATCTGTGTAATATTCATAATATAATTCACAACCATTTCCTCACTGGACATCCTAACAACTTGAAGTTGGTGCTTCAAATGTAGCAACCTACTTGTATTCTTGTTTTGGTATAGAATCACCAAAGCATCATACATTTCCTTGGCAGATTTCTTCTCAACAATGTGCGGAATCAAGTGATCCTTCACCGATTATAGCAACACTCACTTGGCCTTCACTTTCTTCTTCTTGTGAACTGCCAATTCATGTGGATCAATAGGAGTTGAAACCACAACCTCAACATACTCTTTGAGTTCATTCTCCTCCAATAGAAGAAGAATTATTTATTTCCAAGCCTAAAAATTTGTTACCCCTTCTAACATGTCCTCAATATTCAATGTGTTCACCATCTTCAAGATCTGATTTGATAACCCTATGCTATAACTACCCTATACTTTTTTGTACGACCTATCTAGGACTTGTCCTTCTTTGAACCACATATATTTGTGACTTCTCCTTTCGTGACCCATGGATGTGCGACTGTCTACACTTTGACTCACGGATGCCTCTGTATACCGACAAAAAACCATGTTTTCCCAGTATTATTGTTTCCCTAAAAATTTGTCCTTTGATTTCCCTTGCTGTTTTTTACCTGATAAGATATGTCCTCTTGGTTTCCTCTTTTCAAAGACTAGGCTCCCTCTTTCCTTCAAATCCTCGACTCTAATACCATGTTGAAAAAAAAATCTTACTCCAGCACCTAGGTACTTTGTTATCTAGTGATTTCCTTACTGCAATTTGATTAGCAGCTCACAAAAAAATAATACTCTACTGAAATGTTCAATTGAACATGCAATGGAAGCATAAACAAGGAAACCAAATCAAGCACATTAGAACACCAATATTTTTGGGTAAACCCTTTGAAAAAATACGGAAGGAAAACTAGTCAAATGATATTAAGGTCTAATCAAGGATCCCATAATAGGAAAAATGTCTCACTAAGAGAATTATACACTATAGACAAAATTGGAAAGAGATGACTTGTTGTACAAGAGTTCTGGCTTGCTTTCCTAGAAATTTGTGGCTTTCATGTTAGCCTATGGCTTACCTTTACCAGTCACTAAGTCTAAATTGTGATCTATATTTGTATTATTTATTTAGGATATTAGTAATATATCCTCAAATGATCACTAATGATGTAGTTAAGATTGTCTAGCCTAGTCATCATGCATGATTTTAGGATCTAGAGAAAATCTCTCTATGATGTGGCATCACCCATTGTACTATAAATATGTAACAATGGTGTGAATACATTAGAGTGTTGGCTAGTGAACCTTTTTCGCCATGTTGTTGTTTTTGTTTATGTTTTATCAATTGGTATCAAAGACATGGTGAAGAAATAGTGTTGGTGAAGAGAAGCTAATATGGGAAGAGTGATAGAGCTCTTGTGATCTTTAAAAGCCTGGTAAAGAAAGTTGATGATGTAAGAGCACATTTTATCTTAAAGAAGTGAAGTGATGGTAGATGTTGCTCACACCAACAAAATGCAAATCTATAATCTTTGGGATGTGCAATGAAAATAAAAAAAGATTCGACACCGTACAGACGCGATTCAAACTTTGTTGCACAGTGTACAGCAGTGTACGGACTTTACAGCCTATAAAAAATTGGAGCCATCTTATGAGAGAGGATGCAATGTTATGGGGAAGTGTTATTGCTGTCACCTCAGAGGAAAGATCGCTATTCAATATTGGTAGCTACAAAGAAGAGTCGCCCACAAGGATTGAAGACATTTTCTATGTTGTCGAGGAAGTACAAAGTTGTCAGATGAAAGGTACGTAATTGTTGGACGACTTGTTGGATTGTTGGTTGCTATTGAGAGCGTAACACTCCTGATTTTGGTCAATTGTTTGAGAAAATCGTTGTGCTTGAAATCATTTTCTTTTGGATCCCCGTAAAGGAGCAATTCATAGTTGGTGTTACCACATTATGCACACACGCTGTTAGAATATCCATTTCTTTGTTGTAATAGTTGTAATATCTATCTGTAATCGTTGCTTAGTAGCTGTGGTTAAGGAAGAGAAGAGTGAAGGGGTTCCCGGTTAACTGATTACCGTGGGACAGAAGTAACTTGTCCTATCCTCGACTTTGTCCTCTTCTAAAAATATTTCGTCCAAAGGGTTTGTGTTCGTAATGGTTTGCATAGGCACAATATTGTTGTAGATCTAAGCTATTTTCAAATTTATCTTACTGTCACATGTGATCTATTATAGTCGAAGACAAAGAAGAATCCCTGCGTGCAAATCTAGTTTTTTTTTTTTTTACAATCTGATCTACCTCCTCTGCATGAAGAAATTTGTACCTGCATCATCTGGTCTACACAGATTTGAAGTGATCTGCATGGATTTTCAATTTGCTTGTTCTCGCAACAATATTCCAACAGTGTTCAGTGTGGATCTACATTCATTTGTCATTCACATATTTTCTACACAAATGCATAACTCGAGCCTTAAATTCAATACACAAAAAAATCAATCAACCTAATAGCGAAAGGAGTGTTCTTTGATCTACTCCTTTAAAGGATCAACAATTATTTTTTTTTTCCCATTAACCTTCTGAAATTTTCATTTTGTTTCCCGACTTCATAGCGTCCATTCTTGGCTACCGCAGCTAGATCATACCAATTCTCTAGAAATTGCACAAAATGATTTAGAACATATGACGAGAACCAAATTTCTTCGGGAATATCAAAACGTGCAGCGTAAATTCAGGATTATTAAGGTTTCTGGATAGGAAAAACAGCGAGGAAGCTTTCAAAACCTAATTAAGTAGCAAATTTATTCACGCACCTCGAAAATATGTCGTTTAGGCGAGATTTTCTGAGGTTTTTCTTGCAAAAACAAGTGTTAAAGCTTCGAAATGTGATCGAATGGTAGATTTCTTCAAAAACTTCGGTTCTTAACGTTTTCTGTTGTGCCGAGGATGCAATAATAGTACACCATCTCTGAAAATATGCTACAAGGATAGGGTTTGAATAAATCCCCAAAATCAGCAAAATTTGAACGACAAGCTTCGGAAAACAGCTTGAATTGATCAGCACGACGACTCGAGGTCATATCCATTAAGAAATAGCCCTTGACCGCATGTTATTTTGCAGCCTTTAATGATGGAGGGTTCAAGAAATTTGTCATCTTGATTGTTTTGAGTCTGGCTGTAGTGAATATCTTCCACATCAACAACAGTCCTCTCTACAAAACAATCAAAGCACCCACGTAAAGCTTGCAGTGATAGAGTCACCAAAGTAAAGTTGTTGGTTGATGTGCAGTGTGCATATTGATACAACACAAAGAGTTTAGTAGAATTTGACGTTGGAAATGGAGTCAAAGTTGACACCACTAATGGAGGTTTCAATCCTAACAACAAGATTGCATGCAATCCTCATCTCGATATCCACGTGATCTCCTTCACATTTGTTGGGAAAAATGATCTTCAACACACTCACTTTTCTCATAAAAATGGCCATTCAAACACGTAAGTGAGTTTTTTATTTAATAAAGCAAGTGTGCACATCTGAATTTCATGAGCATACTTCATGCAAGTAGAAGTATTTTGTTTAAAAATACAAGAAATAATTCATAAAGTTGTGGTCACACATGGAGGAGGGAAATTAAAAATAAACAAAAAGAAAAAGGGGCCCATTGTCTAAGAGATTGGATAATTTTATATTTTAAATTTGGGTAGCATCTCAATAATCCTTGGATGTTAAATTTATCCCTTATTTAAAATTATAAAGAAAAAAAGGTGAGGGGGGGATATGCAAGCTTTTGAAAAGCAAAGACATTTGCAAAGGTTATACTTTGTATTAAGGAATGTGCAAAGTTGCAAACTTTTAAGAGTGGATTAGCCTTGGGAAATTGGGAAAGTCTTATGCTATAAAAGGATTCTTGGGTTATTATTGAGTTAGGAAGGAGGACATATGGAATCATTATTTTCCAAAATGTTTTTGGAGAAGGGGACCTTGTATATGTTATAAGGGAAGATTATGTAAAAGTTTTAAGGCTTGTAATTGGTATGGATACATCATTATGCTATCAAGAAGATAGCTCAATAAAATCAATTTTTTTTTTTGCTTGTGCCCTAGATTCACCCTAAATTGAATAAGGGGATATTAGGTACACCTTGCATAGTGTGTTGTGGTGAAATTTTCATGGAGGTTTATATTGTTTACTGTCTAGTTTTGACATAAAAAAACTTACAATTTTTGCAACACACATAAGCCCAAACACAATGTTACTCATGAACATGCATTCAAGCAAACGTAATGCAAATCAAGAATCAACAAAGAATACTAAAGAAATCAACAAGTCAATCTCATAATCAAAGAAGAACTGGACTCAAAATCATCGACAACACATTCAAATTTGAAGAGTAACTCAACTTCAGAATCAGGATTTATTGTAACTTGAATATTGTCCTTTTGTAAGTTTACTTGTCCTTTTGAAATCGAGTGAAGTTGAATTTGTAATTGGGTGTATTCTTGGTTGATCTCGACACCCAAGAGTCATTTTCATTTTGAGTCGAAATTGACAAGGTTAAGTAGTTTAAACTTAAATCATTGTAAACATCACAGTTTGGGTGCATTTTCGATAGTATCTAACACCCTCAACTTCTTGAAAGAAAGCAAGCAAGCAAACGAGTACAAGCGAGCATGAAACAAAATCAAGCAAGCATAAAGTTCAAGAAAGCGATTCAAGTGAGCAAGTTGCAAATAGGCCTTCTTCCGTCGAGTCAAATTGTAATTAGGATCTACCTGCACAAGGATACCTCTTTTAGAATTTTTGAAATGGATTGAAGTCTCGAATTATTAGAGTTACTCAACATTCTAATAAACACCAATGAAGACAACATGGTGATATTGAACAAAGAAACTCTTCAATCAGTGTTAACTTGTTTGCAGGTGACAAAAGCTAAAGTCAAACTTCTTCAAGATCAATCACAACTATTGAATGATGAGTTGATAGATCTCAAAAATCAACAGCCAGTGAAGTGTTCTGAACTAGTTTTGGTTCATCACAATCCTCTTTATGATGATGATGATGATGATTTTTTTTATCAAAAGTTAGTGAAGGAGAAACTCAGTAATAAAACTCCAGATGCAAACAAAGATGAATCTATTCATGAACTTACATTTCAAGAGTTTTCTTTTGACTTCAATGAAGAAAACCTTTCAATGCTACAACAACATGCAGTAAATCAACTTTCACAGATTTCAAAGAAATAGGTTCATAATACTCTTTCCAAGCTCATCATCAGACCTTGGGAAGAAATCATCTACAAAAAGAATAGAACAAGACTTGGATATGACAAAGAAGTTACCTTTCATATTCCTGATTATTCTAGACCAATCAAGTTTCAAAGTGTTGGATTCCTTCAAGAAGATTCACTTTCACCTGTTCAAGTTCAGCATCAGAATGATAAGTGCCAACATTGTAATCGATTTGGTCACATGGAGAATCAATGTTTTGATCTCCATCCTTTCCAGCATTGTGGCAAGCATAACCATTCTTCAGACATATGTTCAACATTGAAGAAACCTACAAGATTGAAGATTCGCTATGACTGGATTGATCCTTGGAAATGGTCATAAAAAACCAAGCGATTATATAAGTCTTACTGAAGAATTCAATCTCGAGTAAAGACCAATCTTGTATCACATAAAAATTTTGTACCTCACATAAGTGGTCCCCTTATGGTGTAGCTTTCAAGCATGGCCCTCATGAGATGAGATAACATGTGGTTTTCTCTACATGCCCACTTTGTGTTGTACTCAAATGGAATAAGTATCGTACTCTCTTGAGCCTAGAAGGGGGGAGTACAATGATGAAACTCTCATCCACCTTAAGGGGGGGAGTTCAAAATTCCAATGACAATGGTTCATGAAACCACTTGTGGTCTCTCCTTTCAACTAACAAAGGGGGGAATTGATGATGAAATTGAAGATGGTTGTCAAACAAAAAGTTTCAACAACAACAGACATCAAGTATGCTAGATGGACATCAAATTTTCCAAATGGGCAACTACGGTTTGTAGATGACAGACTTTGGTAGAATTATGGTTCAATAAGTTTAAGTTGAATCATACATAATTTGGATGTTAATTTTTATTTTGAGAGCAATGATGTGGATGTTTGCTTCACATATATGGTCATTCGACCTAGCAGAGAACAAGAGGATCCTTCTGCATTGCATCATGGCATTTGATTGAGTTGTCAGAAATTTTCAGGGATGTGTCAGACTAGAAGTTGATTCACTTCTCTTGGTTCGCTCTCATTAGATTGGAGTTTACATTAAGTGAACAAATTGCATGCATCCTAGCTCACGTGATTACATAGTGAGATTTTCCAGAGACGGAAAAATTTGGCAGGATTATGGTTCAATGACTTGCAATTGAATCATACACATTATACATTGGGATGTTGTTGGACACCTAAAAGTGTCACAATTGGTTAGTGGTTATCCAAAACCCATCAAATACATGGTATCAATTGGTCAATGGTTATCCCAAACCATAGATTCATAGAGAACTTTCAATGATACACTGATAGTAGAGTGGTGATACTACATGTTCACCAATTAGTAGAAGACATCATATTATTCTAGCTAAAATACTTGTAAAAACGATCAAATTGTCAAGCAATCAAGGAATGTTCAGATATTATAGTTGTTCACTTCCATATCTCAGCTCTCTTCCAATTCATTTCAGATGAACAAATTCGGCATCTAGATTGGCGGGTTTTCAGGCAGTTCTTCATTGAGGCTCAGCCCAGGAGTTTCAGTATGAAGACTTGGAATTGATACCATTTTATGATTTATTGTTGGTATTATTGATCAGACTTGTGATTGACGGGAGAATTGTTAGCCTATGACTTACTTTACCAATCACTAAGTCTAAATTGTCACCTATATTTGTATTATTCATTTAGGATATTAGTAATATATCTTCAAGTGATGACTAATGGTTTAGTTAAGATTGCCTAGCCTAGTCATCATGCATTATTTTAGGATCTAGAGAAAATATCTCTATGATGTCGCATCACCCATTGTACTATAAATATGTAACATTGGTGTGAATACATTAGAGTGTTGGCTAGTGAGCCTTTTCTGCCATGTTGGTGTTCTTGTTTATGTTTTATCATTTCCCTTGTATGACCCACAAATATCTGAGACTTTTCCCACTAGGACTCGTGGATATCTACGACTGTCTCAACTATGACTCATGGATGCATACACAAATTTGGTATGGAAATCTTCGTATGAAACACTTCTTTCCTCTAGATTCTCCCTCTGAAACCCACCTGTGGTTGCCTCTTCTCTCTCTACTCCTTGACCTCTATGAATTCTAGATGGATTTCCTTCTCCACTTATCGAAGATCTCGAATCATGATCCTTTGCGATCCAACCCTCCCATTAATACTTGGATGAACTCTCCTCACCCTATCAGTGAGATATTCTCACTCTAATTTAATGAAAATTCCTTTGCTCCTAAACTCCTCACACTAGAAAAATTACTTCTTTTCTATCCTCAACCTTGGTCTCTCACCAAGTCTCTAGACCTCAACCTCTCATCAAAAGTCTCGACCATTTTGACTCCCTCAACACAAGTCTCTTCCTTATCCTAGCCTTGCTTTTATAATCATGAGTTACAATCTATTTCTAATCTCCAAAGTGATCTACGAACGATATTACTTCTCATACTCACTTAATATTTAAATTACATGTTTCATGCTAAGCGTGTCCTTAAATAACTCAATTCACTATTAAATACAATTTTACTTTAATTAATTCACTTTAACTAAAGTAAACTCAAGACTAGAATATTTACAACAACTTCCACATGCAAAACACATGCCTATGTGGAAGTACCTGTCCTATGCTACTAAAAACATAAATACTCTCCACATGATAGACATGCATTTTCAAGAGAGATGTTGCAAGTTAAAACATTTCCTTGAAAGTTCTAGCATCTTTTAGAAAATTTATTGGCCATTTTGAGGGGCACTCGTGACTTTCCATGAGGAAACGTGCAATTAATCATTTATGATTCCTCATGTAAGGTGTGAGTAGGGAATTATACTCATGCCCCAGATGAAGGAAAGGTGTGAGTGTCCCTTTCCTTGATGTAGCAGGGTCTCCATCAACCAAAAAAACACTCATATGAAAGAATAAATGGATGAATTGAAATAGGAGGGGATGATGAGTTACCTATACATGATGAAATTGAATTTCAATGGTGGAATCATGTGCAATCTCCACCTAATGTTTGAGGTTTTTTTAAGCTAAAAAGAAAGGTTTGGTTAAAATGTCATAATGTCTTCGTTAAAATCATTTTTTGACCTATATGTTATGCTTTTACCCACTTTTGTGTAGTTCAAAATTCTTTTTGACCATTTTTATAAGCTATTTTGTCAGTTTTGATGCCTAATGTTCCCATTTTAGATTGCACTTGCATTGTTTCAAATGCAACAAAGGATTTCCCACCTTTGCATTGTGAATTATTAGTTTTTTTGTTCCATTTTTCCTTAGGATTCTTCCAACCACCCAACAATGGTAGATGTAATAGAATAGAAAATGGATGGATATTCTATTATTGAGAGGGAATGTCCTATGACATTATCCTTAACTTTTGTAGATTATTTCAAAATCAAACCCTTGCACTTTTTCTACCCATTTGTTTTGCTCCTATGAAGACAACCTTTTCTCCAAATAGTAGTTTAGGATTATATGGTCCATCTTGACTTCAAAATTCATTTCAATGAGATAATGTTTCCATTTATTTATTGCATGTACAATAGTCAACATTTATTTTTCATAAGTATATTTCACCAAATATTTTCCATTATTTTTTTCACTTTCAAAAGACAATGGTCTTTTTTCTTGCATTAATATTTCCCCAATTCCTTACCCCAATGCATCGTGTTCCACAATAAATAATTTACCAAAATAAGGCATTACTAAAAATAATATATAGGTCTTAGCATCACTTAAGCTTAACAATTCTATGGTAACCTCTTCAAGACTAATTGGCAGAAATGAAATGAATACAAAATAACTACTCTAAGTAAATTAATCAAACAAATTAGTTCCTTGACTAAATATTCAAAGGAGATAGAATTCAAAATAAATAAATCAGCGTTTAGGGGAGGGAAAGAAGAGATATCTTCATTATTTTAATTAGAATAATGTTAGCACAAGATTGGTTAAGGTGCCCATATGGATTTTGAGTTTTTTCTAAGTGCTAGATTCACCCAGTGGTAAAAGGAACTACCTATGGTATGGTCAAGGCACCTAAGTAAAATGGTTTCTTCATCATGAAAGAACACACACTACTCTATACATATTCAAGATTGAAAGGCGATGCGTTTTGGCAATGCTACCCAAACATGTATGCAGATGCAGCGTAAGTAGCACTATGTAAAGGCATTGCGTAATATTTCACAGAGAACAGAAGCTGCATAAAAGTGCAACATATTCGGGTGCTACCTACAGGCACTGCATAATATTCTAGCAGAAAAAGAATTGTGCAAGGTTATTTTACTAGTTTTGAGTCATTAACTTAAAACTTTGATTGTGAACAATTTAGAGGGTATTTTTGAAACCTGGAGGAGTTTTTTGTTCATAACATTCCAAATAACAAAAACCTCTCACAGTTTTTCAAAATGTGTTATGGTTTGAAATATATTGGATATAGAGGTGGTGCTACCCACTCTACATAGCGACACTACCTAATTTCCTATAGTGGTCACGGATTTTTATATTTGCCTTGTTGGGAGGTTGCCACCTGTAAAGGAGGATTTGCATGGATTCTCAAGGATCAGTTATATGTCAAGGGACACTTTCACCTAAGATTTATCTCCAGCAAATGCCTCATGCAATGAGGTGGAGACATTTTATTAATGACTTCCAACAAATTCCTGAAAATTAGCAGTTTGTTGGATTTTTGTCTCTTTGATTGTTGTCACCTATATAGAAGGTTTAGAATCCAATGGAGGATATGGGATTCGACCTCCTTATTTCATTGGGATGCTATTGTCTATTTAAAGAAGAAAAGATCTCTTGAAGAGGGGGATTGATGAGCCAAGGGAAAGAGCTAGAGAGAGATGTAGCGGGCAATTTTCCCATGTGCGTTCATTTGTAATCCTATGGGCATTTTTAGATTGTAAGAATTAATGCTTTTGGAGACTCATGAGAGATGTGATTTCAGATTATAACTCTTCTTTCTATATTTCTTCTTATTTGAATATATTGTAGATTTGAGGATCAAAGGTTGTCAATGATTTATGGATCCCTAAGCAACAGAGGATCTGTTGTATTTTTCCCTTGAGTCATTGTTTATATTCAAGTATTTGTTGATTCATTAAATTGACAGGATCTCTATTTAATGAACATTCTATCTTATGTTTTCCTTCTTCATTTCTTCCACCTATCAACATATAATCTTGTTTTCTGTTAAGCATCTTTTGTGCCTTCGATGAGTGGGATGTTTGTGACTCCATTTCCCATTGGTGTAGCCTACTGATCTACAGTTTGTTTCCCTCTCTCTTTATTTATCCATCTTGTTGATCCACCTATTCAAAACCAAAGTTATATTTTACATTCTGATGGGTGTTGAGCTTACACTTTAGCAGTCAAAGTGCGAATTTTAGTGCTAACATTTTTGGCGCCGTTGTCGGGGACGGATTTGAGAAGATTGAAAAGATCCCTAGGAAGAACAACATTGCACAACTCCAGCTTTAGATGGTGACTGAAGTTGGACACCTTCAAGACTGCACATTCACCATGGAGACTCCATTGTTCAGAATATGTTGGTGACTCCACTGGGGATGAGAAAAATCAAATGGGTATGATGGCTATCCTGGACAGGAGGTTTTCCCCACTCAATTTCTCAGTCGTAGATGGTTATCGACATCTTGTGCCTCAAATTGATGAATGGCAAGATCTGCTGCCAGATTTGATGAAGGTGATGATGACAACCCTTTTGAGCTTGTTCATGAATTTCATTCTTTGATGCAGCAGCTTGACATATATCATGAAAATATATTGATGAAAATGTTCATGTATTCATTGGAAGGTGATGTGAGGCAATGGTATAGAATGCTCCCTGCTTCTAGTATTTCCTCTTTGAAGGACATTCATGATGTTTTTTATTCTCATTGCAAGATAATTTATCCAGCTAAAAGACTTTTTGAGAATTGTTGTGAGGGGTATGCATCATATATTCAAGATTCAGCAAGTGATTCTTCTGGTAGTGATGATGAAGGGGATGATTATAGAGAGAAGAACTTAGATGATGAGTTTCATGATGCTTTTCCTAAATTTGAAGAACAAATGCATCATTCATGTCAAAATCTAGGTCCCCAAGAGAATGATCAATATGGACAATCCATCATTTCCCTTTCTCCTCCTTTTCTCGATTCTTTAAGTCAAGAGGTCATCTTAGGTTTAGATTTATTTCATCATGAGAATAGTGTTGCAGCTTGTCATGACCGAATTCATAGCTTATCATTCCCTCCTATTGTTAATGTACCAATGTGCCATGATTTGCCAAGTTTTGACGACTGTGAGGATGTTTTCCCTGAACAACCAGTTGTCCCAACTATTGTACAAATCCCCTCAGCCATTAATAGTCAAATGGTCATTGATTCACCTTTGTATGATGATTATGAAGATGATTTCCATGAACAGTCTATTGAAGACCTTATATCAGAGAAGTACCCTTCACATAAAAAAAACAATAGCTTGTTTCAACCCTCATGTCATATTTTTGTTGCTGAAGAAGAAGAAAAAGATGATAATCTAATTTTCGAGGGTGAAAAACTGAGAAATTGGGACCATAAGACAAGATATGATGAATATCCCTCACAATCAGAAGATAAGATGGAAAAATGTAGTTTCCCAAGCACTTCTAATTGTGATGAACTGCCCTATAAACCCCCTATTCCTCTTAAAGACACAAGCTCAGTTTCATCAAGCAACCAAGATCAAATGCCATGTGATCAGATGAGAAAGGTTAAAATTAAATAAAGACAAGAATCACTAAGCCTTTTTCCTAATACACCTCATGATCAAGAGTGGACCAAGGCCATATGCATTGAGGATGAATAAGAAAATCAGCAAGCCATACCACAACCAAGAATAGTGGAGGAAGGACCTAATGCAATACTTTTCCTTTTTACACAAAGCAATTTTGTAGGGGAAAGTATTGATGATGTTTTTTAGGATCCATTTGCAGCCTGTCTACAAGCAGAAAGTGGGCCTAGCCTCATTGATTTCTTCAATGGAAAGTGCATTGCCAAATGTTTCTTTGACGTCCCTTCAAGTAAGAATTATCCTTGGTGCTTAAGGAAGCATATTTCAAAGCTTCAAATAGTTGAAAAAATGATGAAATGGATTCATTGGTTGTTTCATGTAACTTGAATGCTTCATTTTCCCAATAATTAAAGTAGGTGTGTGCAATAAGCTTGTTGAACAAGCATCGTTTTCATCATTTTTGTCAGTTTCAGTTTTTATTTTCATTTAGTTTCAGTTGAAGTTCACAGATCAAAGCAGATTACAGAGGTTAAAGGTTGAGAGCATGACTCCACAAGACCAAAGGATAAGGAACTGAAACTACAAGAGTTCTTAGAGCCTCACAGGGAGGATTTTGTCCCCCATGGAGCCTATTTTAGCACAAGATTGGTTAAGGTGCCTATATGGATTTTGAGATTTTGCTAAGTGTTAGATTCACCCAGTGGTAAAAGGCACTACCTATGGTATGGTCAAGGCACCTAACTAAAATGGTTTTTTCATCGTAAAAGAACACACACTACTCTATACATATTCAAGATTGAAAGGTGTTGCATTTTAGCAATGCTACCCAAACCTGTATGTAGACACAATGTAAGTAGCGCTACATAAAGGCACTGTGTAATATTTCATAGAGAACATAAGTTTCATAAAAGTGCAACACATTCAGATGCTACCTACAGGCGCTGCATAATATTCTGGAAGAAAATGAATTGTGCAGAGTTATTTTACTATTTTTGAGTCATTAACTTAAAACTTTGATTGTGAATAATTGAGAAGGTATTTTTGAAAAATGGAGGAGGTTTGTGTTCATAACATTCCAAATAAAAAAACCCTCTCTCATTTTTTCAAAATGTGTTATGGTTTGAAATATATTGGATATATAAGTGGCTCTACCCCCTCTACACAACGACACTACCTAATTGGAGTGAACGAGTAAAAACCCTAGCTGCAGGTCGACAATGGCGATTCCTCTGCTGAACAAGAGGATTGTGAAGAACCGCATCAAGAAGTTCATAAGGCTGAGTGACTGCTGCATCTGTGTTAAGGAGATTGTGCCAGCTGTAGCAGAGAACGGCAAGGGAAATGGCGCGACAGCCAAGCTGCCAACGTTCTCTACCCTGAAACCCCATTTGATTGTGGAGGCACCGCAAGCTACGGACGCCATAAGATTCTACCAGCGCGTGTTTGGGGCCGAAGAGATTGAGAAGTCTCACCACTCTCAGTGTAAGGCCGACCAAGAGCTCCCTCTCATCCTTCATGCCCATTTGAAGTTCGGTTCTGCGGAGGTTTTGGTCTGTGACGAAGCCGAGGAGGCCGGGGCAGAAATAGCAGTCGGCGTAGAGGAAATTGAGGAGGACAGCGCCGACTCATTCTCTGGCGAGAGCGAACCAGCGATTCGGGACCGAATCAATGTTGAGAATAGGCGGAGGGTGCGGAAAGTACTAAACCCTAGCCGCTGCCGCCTTCTTGACCTAAAGATTGGAAGCCAGTCAAATACTAGAGACCTCAGAGTTCTTCGGCTTTTGGGGGATTCTCCGCCTTCGCTATGGTGCATAAATCTAGTTAAGAGGAATGCAGGATCGAGGATTCAATCGGAATATCGCAGCAAGACTAGCTTTGAAACTACGGCAAGCTTCCCCCTTTTCATAAATACCATTGTTGGATATTCTATCTGCTTGCAGGCTCAAGACTCAGTTTCCATTTTTGAACTCAAAACCCAAATCCACCAAGCTACAGGTATTCCACCTAGATTCCAAAGACTAATCTTCGAAAGACGACAGCTTGGAAATGGCTCTCTGCTACGGGACTACGGAAATCTAAAAAACGCAACCATTTCTCTCACTTCTCGGTTGTATGTAGGAGCGCCCTCAACCACTCATCCAAGCTCTTACAAGCAGGCCATGAAATCGGGAACTTCCGCTCCTTCGGGGTTCAAGGCTGAAGCTTCAAAAGTAAATGATCCCTTTGGATATGCCTTCATTGTGGAGCAGTGCGCAGAACCTCCAACAGCAGAATTCGAAGATCCCCAAGTCTATGACTACTCCTTTCTCTACCAGGCCAAAGCCCTCATTTGCCGCTTCAACGGACTTTGGCCCTCAGCCCCTGCGCTAAAGGAATGGGTTAACAAGACCTGGTCGGAGGGGCATGAGTTGTTCTTCTGCTCCAAGGGGTTCTTCATCATCAACTTCTCCACAGAAGCCAAATGTCAATGCGTGCTAGAGCAAGGTCCTTGGTTCTGGGGCATATATGGACTCTCCATGCAGCGATGGTTCCCAGAATTCAATCCACTAACCATGACAGCGATGACTACACCGGTATGGGTAAGACTACCCAATCTACCCCTTCATTTCTATTCTACATCTTTTTTACCCACACTGGGCAATGCATTGGGTAGATTTATCAAGATAGACACAGACAGAATAACGAAAGGATTCGTCACTTTCGCCCGCCTATGCATTGAAATTGACCTCAGTCAAGGGCTTCCAGATAGGATTCTTATAGACTGGGGTGACGAATATCCTTTCATACAAATGGTCGACTATGAGAAAACCGCCTTCAGATGTCGCTCCTATCAGCAAACAGGGCACATCCAGGCAACTTGTCCTCTTTCCCCCATCCCTCCCTCAACTTCGGGATCACGGAAAAGAGCCAATGGTTGGCAAGGACCAAAATCTCATAGAAGTCGCCCGAACCCTTCCTCCGACAACAAGCAACATCACAAAGATGCTCCAACTCCTATGCCTTCCTCAAGGCCTTCGCAGGCCCCAACTCTCACTCAGTAGCCAACCGTTGACCCAAAACACCAGTTTGCAGCCTCGGCACAAAATCCTGCAAACTCAGAAGTCATGATTCCAACTCCCGTAGTTAAGTCCTTGCACCCACCTCAACTGACACAATCATGATCACGACATCGCTCCCAGGGACTCAGAAGCGACCTCATGAATCAGACAACTCAGATAGCAACAAAGAAGCACCCTTGAATTCAGTAGCTCAAGATTATGGCACTTCCTTAGACCATCTGGCTTTAGTGGTAAAAGTTGTTGAGCCTACAAGCTCCTCTGGTTGGATTGATGTTTGTAAAAAAAAAGGTAGAAAGGATCCTCCCCAACCAACACAATGATCTGGTCCTTTCTCCTTATATTGTAATGTCTCATCTTGCTTTGCCCACGCGCTCTATGGGGCTCTCTTTTAGCATAGGCTAGTTTCAAATCTGAGGGTTCTTCTCCCTTCAACAAATCAATGTATCACTTTGCACTTTTTCATGGATTGAATAGAAGGATTCTCCCCTTTCTTACTTAAAAAAAAAATGACACTACCTAATTTCCTGTAGCGGTTACAGATTTTGATATTTGCCTTGTTGGGAGGTTTCCACCTATAAAGGAGGATTCAACTGGATATTCAAGGATCAGTTAGATGTCAAGGGACACCTTCACCTAAGATTTAGCTCCAACAAAGGCCTCATGCAATGAGGTGGAGACATTTTACTAATGACTTCCAACAAATTCCTGAAAATTAGCACTTTGTTGGATTTTTGTCTCTTTGATTGTTGCGACCTATATCCAAGGCTTAGAATCCAATGGAGGAGATGGGATTTGACCTGCTTAGTTCATTTGGATTCTATTGTCTATTTAGAGAAGGAAATATCTCTTGAAGAGGGGATTGATGAGCCAAGGGAAAGAGCTATAGAGAGATGTAGTAGGCAGTTTTCCTGTGTGTGTTCATTTGTAAGCTTGTGGGCATTTTTTGATTGTAAGAATTACTTCTATTGGAGACTCATGAGAGCTGTGATTTTAGATTGTAACTCTTCTGTCTATATTTCTTCTTATTTGAATATATTTCATATTTGAGGATCAAAGGCTGTCAATGATTTATGGATCCCTAAGCAACAGAGGATCTGTTGTATTTTTCCCATCAATCATTGTTTATATTCAAGTATTTGTTGATTCATTAAATTGAGAGGCTATCTATTTACTGAACATTCTATCTTATGTTTTCCTTCTTCATTTCTTCCACCTATCAACATATAATCTTGTGTTTTGTTAAGAAGATTTTGTGCCTTCGATGAGTGGCATGTTTGTGACTCCATTGCCCATTGGTGTAGCCTACTGATCTGCATTTTGTTTCCCTCTCTCTTTATTTATCCATCTTATTGATCCACCTATTCAAAACCAAAGTTATATTTTACATTCTGATGGGTGTTGAGCTTACACTTTGGCAGTCAAAGTGTGACTTTCAGTGCTAACAAATAGTAATAAAAATAATGTACATGATTTTGTTGTTGGAATTATCTGTAACCTCCTTCTAGATTCCCCCAATCTTGAGCCTCTTAGGACTACAACAACTCTAGCATTCTTCTCCTCACAGATAGTATAAATATTAGGGGATCTTAGGCCTTGTTGATGCAAATGGGAAATGAAATTCGAGAAATATGGGGTTCTTAGTAAATCTGAGACATAAAAACCTTGGGAGTAATGGCATAGATGCTAGGGGATAGATTATTAATCTAGCCTAATATCAATTCTTATACCTTCCTTCCTCTGTTAGGTCTCTTTTTATTCATTTCAATGTGGTTGAGGCCATATTTTTGTAGGTTTTATGGAGTTATAGAGTTAGTTTTTCCATAAACCCCACTCAAGAGTGCACAATCTCCATCTTTTTTATATTTTTTGGCATATTAATATGAACTTGTGCCTTTCCTGAAAGAAAGGGGTGATCACTTGCACCTTTACTAAGCAAGAGTAGTGAGTGGATTTTTTGGACAACAAATTTTCAAATTTTTGGTTGAGTCCATGCAAGAAAAAGGGGGATATGAAGGGGTAAAGGTGAATCACATGCATATCAGCTACTAAGGTGGAAAAATATTCTATAACACTAGTTCCAAGATAAACCTATGATGAATTAGATATCCTCCACTTCTAACTAGAGTGTTTTGTTGGTGTGATTTTGAAGCAAGGGTGAGAAAATACAAAAACTTTGTGGTTGTAACAAAGCTATAAAAAAATGGGGTTATAAAACGAAAAACCCTAGTTTCCTATGAAATAAATATACTCTAATATATATGCTATCCAATAAGTATAAAATGCATGCAAAGGAAAATAGACATGAATAAAAATAGATGTAAAACATAAATGAAATCCCATGCCCAATGAACATGACATATATGAATACACTTGTGGAGATGGCTCTAGAAGACCTCGATCCTGTAGTGGCCTCCTGTTGGGAGGGTTGTTTTCTTCACAAAGTGTTTGTCTCTGGCTTTTTCTCATTTCCTCCTCTAGCTCTAGATGGATGCAATAGTGATGGCACTAGGTAAAATGCTACAATGAGGTAAAATGAGATCAAACTGAGAGTGAGAGGGTGAAAATGGATGGATTATAATTAGAGTGTGATGTGTACTCTCAATGTTTCTAACATGAAAATGGAGAAAACACCTTGAATTTATAAACAAAATAGTGGTTGTCTTTGATAGGGTCAAAATAATAAAATTTGATTATTTGACCAAATCAAGTTTAACCATTACTTGATTATTTTACTTTTTTGGATAAATTAAAGAGGAAAAAGTCATAAACATGATTTATGACCCTTATTAAATGAAAATAACTTTAGGAAAAGTGGTGTTATAAGTTATTTTAGTGGGAATGATGGAAAAGAGGTTGTAAACATGGGATACCCATACAATACATGGTGTATTTTGGTAAGCCTAGTAGTTTGGTCTAGGTGAGCAACTTTTGGGTGATAACATGGTTCATCATCTATCATGAAAGAATGCCACTCTCATTCCTAATATCATATCAACATTTCCAGTAACTGTTTTTGTGCTCACATGTTCAAAGTAGTAAAAAACCTTAGCAATCCACAATTATAGAGGGAAATCATGGCGTCCATATCTTCCATTACATGGTTTTCCACATCCTCATGCTCCCATTCTCTCTACATGATAGACATATGCATTTGTCAAGAGAGATGTTGTAAAACATTTACTGGAAAGTTATAGTATCACTTAGAAAATTTATTTTGCCCATTTTTAGGGGAACTTGTGCCTTTCCATGAGGATGGTTGCAAGTACTCATTCATGCTCCTCATGCAAGGTGTGCGTAGGGCCTTATACTCATGATCCACATGAAGGAAAGGTGTGAGTGTCTCTTTCCTTCACGTGGTAGGGTATCCATCAACCAAAAAAATACTCATATGAAAGAATAAATGGATGAATTAAAAGAGGAAGGGATGATGAGTTACTTGGACCTAACAAAATTGAATTTCGGCGGTGGAATCTCATGCAATCTTCACCTAATGTTTTAGGGTTTTTCTAGATAAAAAAAAAAGGTTTGGTTAAATGTCACAATATATTGTTAAAACTCATTTTTTGGCCTATATGTTATGATTTTACCCACATTCGTATAGTTCAAAATTCTTTTTGACATTTTTATAAGTTATTTTGTCAGTTTTGATGCCTAATGTGCACATTTCAGATTGCACTTCCATTGTTTCAAAACAAACAAAGTTCCAAGGTCACTTAAGTGGCGTTTTTCATCACATTTGTCCACATTGATTTGTTCTAAAAGGTAATGACCTTGAAATTGGCATATAGGCTAGGATTTCCCACCTTGCATTGTGAATTATTAGTTTCTTGTTACATTTTTCCTTAGCATTCTTCCAACCACCTAGGAATAATAGATGTAATGAAATATAAAATGGATGTATATTCTATTATTGAGAGGGAATATTCTATGACATTATCCTTCCTTTTTGTATATTATTTCAAAATCAAACCCTTGCATTTTTTCTACTCATTTTTTTTTCTCTTCTAAAGAAACCCTTTTCTCTAAAAAGTAGTTTAGGATTTCATGGTCCATATTGACTTCAAAATTCATTTCATTGGGATATTGTTTCCATTTATTTATTTCATGTACAATAGTCAATATTTATTTTTCATAAGTAGATTTCACCAAATATTTTCCATTGATTTGTTCACTTTCAAAAGACAATAGTCTCTTTTCTTGCATTAATATTTCTCCAATTCCCTACCCTAATGCATCGTGTTCCACTATAAATAATTTAGCAAAATTAGGTATTAATGACAATACTATATAGGTCTTAGAATCCATTAAGTTTAACAATTCTATGGTAACCTCTTCAGTCCACACAAATGAATTCTTCTTTAAGAGAGATTTGAGTTGAGTTTAAATGCATTCACAATTATTAACAAATTTTCTATAACATTTTTAAGACCCAAAAGTCCTCTAACTCTTTATGTTGTTAGGAATGAGCCATTATTTTATAGCCTGAATCTTTTGAGGGTCAACATTAACCCTTTCATGTGAAACAACATCAACCCATATACTCTACTTCTTGTTTTCCAAAAGCACATTTCAATTTTTTTCATATAATTGATTGTTATAAAGTATTTGTATGACATTTTGCACATGTTTGAGGTTCTCTTTCCATGATTTTATATAGAAAATTGTATCATCAAAGAATACTGACACAAAATTTCTAAGACAAGGTTAGGAAATCTTGTTCATAAGGCTATGAAAATTAGGAGGATCATTTTTAAAACCAAAAGGCATAATCTTGAAATTATAATGTTCCTCATGTGTTCTAAAAGATATTTTATGAATATCTTTTTCCCTTAATCTAATTTTCTAATTTGATGGTAACCTGATTTAAGATCTAACTTTGTGAAGTAAGCTACCTTGTGAAACTCATCCAATAACTCATGAATCTTTGGAAAGGGGAATTTTTCCTTGTTGGTGATTTTTTATATATCTCTATTATTAGGAATCATCCTCTAATATATATCGTTTCTTTTCACCATAACTATTAGGAATAAAAATGAATTCTTTCTTGGTCAAATAATACCTAAATCAAACATGTCTTGTACCATTTTCTCAAAATGTTGATATGAGTATCTATACATTTTTTCAATATGTGATATACTTCTAGGTCTGAGCTAAATATGGTGTCCATGATCTCTAGAAAAAGGTAGACCCTTAGGAAATTTCATGGAAGACTCTATGATTCTTTTCCAAGGTACATTTTAATTATAATGGAATATTGTTATTTTCCTATTTCACTTACATATAATAAAGTCTAGCAATAACTCCACTACAACCCTATTTTATTAGCTTTTCCATTTTATGTGAGCTTGTCATCTAAGAGGTTGAAAATTTTAACCCATCTATCTCATATTCAATTTCTTTGCATTTAAATGTCATGAATAAATCATTATAGTTTGTAGAAACTATACTCAAATTTCTCAACCAATGAATCCCTATAACCACATCTACTCCTCTAATAGGAATTTCATATAGAGGGATTGATAAGTATAATATACCATACTAAGTTTAACAATTTGGTATTTTCCTCCACAATCAATAATTCCCTGATTAGCAACCAATACTTGAAAACAAGTCATTAAATACACAAACAATTAACATGTTCTACCAATATTTTATTAATGAATTTATGGGTACCAACTAAATAAACAAATACTATGATTTTTCACTTCATAATATATCCTATGGTGTTGAGGGTTTGATGCACTAATACACCTACCAATGCATGAAGTGAGATCGGAAGA
>CBVK0100154066.1:0-29677 GCA_900067695.1 Picea abies
AATCAGACACACTCAGCTCTTGAAAGCAGAGAGAATGAATTTGCCAATAAGAGTCAAGAAAAGAAAGTCAAGCTACAAAAGCCAAGAAAAACCTTGAAACCCTAAAACTATTCAAGCATGCAAACTAAAGCAAGATCTATATCAATCAACGATCTAATAAGCCCATCATAGGTGAGTCAACTGATCTGAGTAGTCAAAACTCAATTTCAAAATTTTTCAAAAATCTTGCTCACAGGCAAGTAGTGTTGCACAGTGCGTGAAGTTATGATTCTCGCAGGCAACCTTATAACAAGGTGCGAGGTGTTCGCACTGAACCTTATGTGCAGGGTGAGAACCTGACTGGTTCTCATAGGATGTAGTTAAACACAATGCGAGAACTCCTAAAGATGATAAAAAAATTGAAAACTAAAGCAAAAGTGACAAAGGCTTCTAGACCCAAAAGGTCTCTCAGGATATCCTAAGGACTTAGAGACTGATAAAACAAGAGAAATATGAAACTAGAGCAAATGGCCACAAAAAAATAAAAAAGTCCATCAAAAAATGGGATTGTCCCCAGTTGAGTCACCAATTTTGTTTCAGGATTAATCTTTAAGTGCAGACACAAACTGATCTCCCTAGATCCACCCGGATCTAGAACAAAGTAGGACAGAATAATACTCTTTCCCTAGATTTAGAGTAATGAATGGACGAAGAGGAAAGAATCATGGACATACCTTGTGATCACTTCCTTGAGTCTATGTTGTCCAGCTTCACTCCAATGCTCTTATACCGTCAAGACCACAACAATACAAACCAATCATAGTGAAGACAATTCAATATATTCAATAGCTAATCTATACATATGATCAAGGATTCAAGCAGAAGACGGCATACGAGATCGGTCTCGGCATTCCTGCTGAACCGCTCTTCCGATCTCACCACCCGGATCTAGAACAAAGTAGGACAGAATAATACTCTTTCCCTAGATTTAGAGTAATGAATGGACGAAGAGGAAAGAATCATGGACATACCTTGTGATCACTTCCTTGAGTCTATGTTGTCCAGCTTCACTCCAATGCTCTTATACCGTCAAGACCACAACAATACAAACCAATCATAGTGAAGACAATTCAATATATTCAATAGCTAATCTATACATATGATCAAGGAGTTATGTAATAAAGTGACATCAACTTTATGGAAAAGGGACATATTACTGTATTGAATTGATAGAAAGTAAGAGTTACAACCTGAGCCTTGATGTTGTAGATCTCCTTTCGATGACTCCTAGCTCTGACACACACACTTTCTCATGCATGAAGAAGATCAACCACTTTTGATAACCTTGCTGGTGTTCCTAGCTGTTGTAGCATCAGTCCTTCATACAATCTTGCACTAATTCTCCAATAAATCTCTTGCTATTTTGTTGCTAACCTTTTCCATGAGAGACCCATAAATTTATAAGGGAGAATGGATTAGTTACTTGGATAGGAAAGATCCCAAGATATCAGGAAATCCAGTACTTAGATGATCATTCGAATGCCAACTCATCCTTCTAGAAGATTCCCTTCTAGAAGGCTCGAGAATTTATCTTTTTCCTCTCTTTATAAGATGTTCGCACCCTAATAGTTAGGTACAATGCGAACTTCTTTCACCCCAGCTTAATGCAGCCTACGAGAATCATGCATTCTCGCAGGTAGATATATAGGTAGCCTGCGAACCTCCCTTAAAAATATGATTTCTGGAAAAAGACAATGGTAACTTTTCTCAAGAAAGTGTTCTAGTGAAGAGCTTGAGTTCTCCATCATCATTACATCAGCATGACAACCAAAATTATGGATAACACATAGATATACACAATGTGCTATCCTTGTCTATTACTCCTATGTCTTCTGATGAAATCAAATTAAGATCAGGGAGAATAGTCGAGCCAATAATTGAAGATGCTCCATCTTCTGAATCAGACAAGGAATCAGGGGAAAGACCATCTGCTAATACAGAAGAAATTGGAAAACCTATTATGGAGTCAGCAGACCCACCATTCCCTAAGAGACTGATAATTACCAAACCTTTGGAATTACTATCCTTCAATCTCTTAGGAGAGTTGAAAAATCTGCACGTTAATATTCCACTATTGCAAGCGATAAGAGATGTCCCTATTTATGCCAAGACTGTAAGAGATCTCTGTATAAAATGACCTGGATGAAAATCGAGGGATCCCCTCACAATGTATGTAGTGGGGGATTTGTCTAAACTGATGTTAGGAAAAAACCCACCTATTAAATATGGAAACCGAGGAAACCCTAGAGTTACTGTCAAAATTGGAAAGAAATCTATCCCCCATGTCCTAATCGACTTAGGGGCATCAATTAACATCATGTCAATAGAAACTACACAATTGCTGCAACTCAGAACACAAGTCTGACCTACTCCTTTTGTTCTCAAATCAACTGATCATTCTACCTTCAGACCAGAAGGAGTAATAGATGATTTAGTCATTTCCATGGATTCATGGGAGTATTCTGCTGATTTTGTCATTTTGCAACCCAAAAAATGTTTGGGGGGGCACCCTCTAATTCTAGTAATACCATGGTTAGATACATTTGATTCTTTCATTAGTTGTAGATCTAGTTCCATGACCATCTCTGATGGTTATGACACAAAGAAACTGACCCTGTATCCTCATGCTACACCTAGTGCAGAACCTGAACATTCTTTATGGATGGCCATTGAGGATGAAAGTGCTCTGCCTGTGCTAACCATAGGAAAATCGTTGAGTTTCAAAGATGATACAGAGGATGAATTAATCAACTACTTTATCTATGACTCCTCTATTGTTACATGGAACACTCACCACCAATTGATTAGAGTCTTCGACCCCATCGCCCAGGAAGACATGAGCTCAAAAATGTTCTCAGAAACCACTGAAAAGAGAAATGATTTAGCTGTAACATCAACCATTATAACAACAAACGTTGTAACAACAGATGATGAAAAAACTGAATTGTTTCCTAAATTCATTTCTAAGAGCATCGATGTAGAGATTGAACCTAGAAAAACCTTGAACATCAATCCCGATCTATCCATTGTTGAAGCTCGTCGATTGATGAAATTACCGATTGAACATAAAGAAGCATTTTCCTAGGATTACATGGATATGAAAGGCATTTCCTATGAAGTATGTAGCCACCATATATACATTAAAGAAGAATGCCGACCCATTTGCCAACCCCAAAGGAGGATGAATCCAAACCTTAAAGAAATTGTTAAAGAGGAACTCAAGAAACTTCTCAATGTTGATTTTATTTACTGTATGTCAGACAGCGAGTGGGTCTCACCATTAGTTATTGTTACTAAAAGGAATGAAAAATGGAGAGTGTGTGTAGACTATAGAGCCCTGAATAAAGCCATGCAGAAGGATCATTTCCCTCCGCCATTTATTGATCAGGTTCTATACAACCTAGCTGGGAATTTTTTTTTCTCTTTATTAAATGGATCCAGTGGCTATAACTAGATAAAAATTGCTCCACAGGACCAAGATAACACCACTTTTACCAGCCCTTGGGGTACATTTTCTTACAATGTTCTCCCATTTGGCTTGTGTAATGCACTAACCACTTTCCAGAGAGTTGTAATTGGTATTCTTTCTGATATGGTGAATGATTGTATGGAGATATTCATGGATGAATTTACACCTTATGGCATTGATTTCGATGAATCCTTGGATAATTTGGAAAAAGTTCTCAAAATATGTATACAATCTCCTCTTTGTTTAAGTACATAAAATTTCCATATGATGATGAGAGAGGGTGTAGTGTCCGGACACTTCATTTCTTATGCAGGAATTCAGGTAGACCCATCCAAAATCCAGGTAATTTTGGACATTCCAACACCGTCAACTCAGAAAGAGGTAAGAAGTTTTTTAGGGCATGTTGGCTATTACAGGAGATTCATTAAAAAAAATTCCAAATTGGCTTCCCCCTTGTTTTTCCTATTAACAAAAGATGTTGACTTTCATTGGACTGTCAATTGTGAATTGTCTTTTACAGATCTAAAACAAAAATTATCCACAACTCCCATTTTGAGAGGGCCCAATTGGGCTATTCCATTTCACATTTCTTCAGATGCCTTAGATACTACAATTGGTGAAGTACTAGGGAAACAGAAAGACAAAGAGCCCTATGTTATCTACTATATCATCAATAACATGGCTCCTGCTGAATTAAATTATATAGTTACTGAAAGAGAATTCTTAGCAATAGTTTATGCAATCAATAAATTCAGGCATTATGTCCCTAGATATCCTACTTTTATTCATATTGATCATACAACAATTAAATATCTAATGAATAAACCTATTACTAATGCTCCAGTAACAAGATGGTTGTTACTACTATGAGAATTTGACATCATTATAGTAGATAGACGAGGAAAAGAAAATGTGGTTGCTAATTTTCTCTCAAGATTACATATAAATGATGATAATTTACCTGTTGATGATTCCTTTCCAGATGAACATTTGTTTGCAGTATCTTCTCACTCACCTTGGTATGCAGACATTTATAATTATTTGGTTGCAGGGAAGGTACCTCCCCATTTATCTCCTTGCGAAAGGAGGAATAATATTTAGGAGAGTGCTCGGTATAGTTAGATAGGAGGATACCTTTTCTACACATGCCTAGATCAAGAAATTAGGAGATGTGTAAGGGATGATGAAGTGTATGATCTATTGAAGGCTTTCCATGATGGCCATTGTGGGGATCATTTTCCTGATAAAAGGACCAGGCATAAAAATTTTAGGATGGGATATTTTTGGCCCACCGTATTTCAAGATGCCAAGAAATATGTTGAAACTTGTGATAGTTTCCAATGAATGGGTCAGCCAAATCATAGGGATGAGATGCCTCTCCGGCCTTAGGTAGTGTAAGATCCTTTTGAGAGATGGACCATGGAATTCATAGAGCCCATTAACCCACCTTCTAATAAAAAAGTATATATATTGGTCTGTATAGATTACATGACCAAGTGGGTCGAGGCGAAAGAACTCATTAGGGCCTCAAAAGAATATGTATTAACATTTTTATTTGAATATATAATTGTTAGGTTTGGAGTTTCCAGAGAATTAATAACTGATGGAGGACCCCCTTTCACATCACATAAACTTGAATCCCTACTCAGTAAATATCATGTTTTACATAGAATAGCTTCTCCATACCATCCACAAGGGAATGTCAAGGTGGAAATTACGGACAAACTTATTGAAGCCATTCTTACTAAAATAGTGAGAGAATATCATCAGGATTGGACAATAATATTGCATGAATCTCTATGGGCTTACTGAACTACTTGGAGAAACACAATTGGTTTTTCTCCTTACGAGATGGTATATGGAAAAAGCCCTGTTTTTCCCATTGAATTTGAAACCAAAACCTTAAGAACTACATCAAAATTCAACCTTGACTTGACTATGGCACAGAAGGCCAGACTGCAACATCTCAATGAGCTTGATGAAAAATGTTTGGACACTATTCATCAAACCTAGGTGATTCAACAACAAAGAACAAAATGCCATGACCAAGTCATCAAGAAGAAATTATTCCAGAAAGGAGATTGGGCTCTGTTGTATGATTTTTTCTTTAAAGAGTTTTAGAGTAAGCTACGTACACGATGGATAGGAACTTATGAGTTAGACACTATTTTCCCAATGGAACAGTCAGGTTGATCACTATTTATGGATCCGATACATAATTATATGGAAATGGTCATCACCTGCGCCTATATCAACATCCATTGTCCAAGGCAGAATTCAAATCTAGATGTTCAATCGATACAGGTTATCAACTCTTAAAAGGAACGGAGCTTTCGCCTTCCCTTTCTCAACCTTAGTACTTATTTTTCTCATACCTTGTATATAAATAAGCTCAACAAAATTTAAATTTCTGTGTTTTTGTTTGATTTTTTTTTACTATGCTAATAAATTCTGCCTTGAAGGGTATCGAGCAGTTATGTGTGTGTAGATGAATTGATGAACAACAATGATGAATATAGAAAAATCGTCAAACGATTAGTTGATGGAAGTTAAAAAAATTCCTAAAAACTAAGTGATACAGCGTTCGACTGATTTTCCTGTTGTTACACGCTTTTTCGACAAATTTGATGATTTCCATGTTGTTACACCCATTTCAGACAAACTCTCTGATTTTCCTATTGTTACACCCTTTTTTGACAAATTGGCCAATTTCCATGTTGTTACACCCATTTCAGACAAATTGGTCGATTTTCCTGTTGTTACACCCTTTACTGATAAATTGGTCGATTTTCCTGTTGTTACACCATTTTTCGACAAATTGGTTGATTTTCCTACTGTTACACCCTTTTCCGATAAATTGGTCGATTTCCACGATGTTACACCCATTTTCGATAAATTGGCTTATTTTCCTACTGTTACACCGATTTCCTATAAGTTGGCCAATTTCCCTACTATTACACAATGGTCTCTTTTCACGTGGTTACACCATTCTCTTTTCTGACCATCTCATTTGTTGTTACACCTACCTTTGCCATTTTTTCCAAAGTACCTGCTGATACACTGATCATTGTTATTCTTTCTTGCCACTTCACTCTTTCTTTTTCGCATTTCTGCCAAATACTGCTACTCCAACTCTACACTCTTTACATGTTGCAACACCGCTGATTTGTTAATACTGCAGCTATCTTTTTCCGCCTTCTCTGTCCAAAAGTGATGTGTCATCATTACTTGACTTTACATCCGGCGATTTCCAACTGATTATCTCCAGAAAGGACTCCATCTCTGCTCCAGTTGTCATATCATCATTTATCACACTACCCTTCATCATGTCATCTATTCCATGTAACTCAGATGGTGGTTGGATAGCACGATTAATCCGATAGACCATTATGTGCGGTAAGATATGAGGTATGTGACTAATCCTATGTGTTAAAGTAATGAATATATAAAAGAACGTTTTCTCATTTTCTCGCCACTTGTGATAAATTGCTCCACCTGGAGGGGGGGGGGGGAATCCAAATCTAGCCATCCAAATGGTATTTTATACTCACCTTCACCACCTTTTCGACCACACTTGTTTTTACTGAGACATTGTATTCTACATGCAAACCACATTCAAACTGGCTGCATTTTTTGTTTAAGTGCTAGTCTCTCCTCCTATGTGCCTGTTAGACTCTCAAGAAACATCATGGGAGGATCAACTGTGAAGTATGAACCCGCAAATTTGGACACTTTGTTGTTACACCCAGAGGCCTACCAAATATTTCTCAAGGCCGATTGGATATTGTATTTTAAGAAGCTACAGGAGTTTAATGAGGATGAGATATTGGAGTTTAGTCAAAATCTCACAAAAGGATATTCAATGGTGAATGGGGTAAGGATTCCAGTATCAAAAGAAAGCATTGTTGTTGTCACAGGGTTACCAACAACAGGAAACTGATGGTTTAAAAGAAAAGCACATCTTCCAGATGCTCAGAAGGCTTTCCTCATTGAAAATGAGAAAATTCGGACAAAAGGTCGGGCTGCGGATGTTAATTCCATACCAGAGCCATGGGCGAAAGTTGAAAAGTTTGTCAAAAGGTAGATTACCTGCGAAGGCAGGTACCAAGTTGTTTATTTTTCTGATTTCATCTTATTATCACATATGCGACATCAAAAATTCATAAAATTTCCTTATTTTCTCGTCCATTCATTGAACAACATGGCTCATTTTGTAAAAAAATCCAAAAACCCCAAGGATTTCCTTTCTAATAATAGACTCATGGGACTATTAATTCACAAAGGTATGGGAATTTCCAATAATCCATTACCTACTATAGCAAACCAACCACCTTCTATACCTGCATATATGATTGGACTTCTTCCCAAGTCTCTTCCCTCAGCTGCAACAGTAGTCCAAACCCCTATTGTCGGTTCCCATAAGATGAACAAGATAAGTAAATGCACAACCCACGACCATCCTAGCACCAACTAGACAAGCCGTGATGGAGTTGAATTGACACAGCCTGTAGTTGTGATTGCTCAAAATGAGATATATCCAGCTACTACACCGAGCCATGCATCACAGCCCTTGGACGCGACAACTGTTATTGAAAAATTATCCCCTACTCCTAAATAGAGAACCCTTGTTCATGTATCTAGATCACCTAGAAAGTGCACAAGGTTAGAACGGTCCATTGCAACAACAATTCTGACTACCCCTTATGTTGTTGCACGGACAGAACCACTTATTGTTTCAACAACTATTCCAAGCCCTACTATCACTGCCAGTGGATTATCTCATAAATGAGGATGTCCATTCAAGGGAAAATGTCAGAAAGAGCTTGACCCAATTATATCAGCAACAACTCATAACCCTTCTGCTACTATGACAGAGAACTCTACAGAGATACGTATACCAAGTTTTACTTTGTGCCCAGAACTTCAAGCAACTATTCTCTCAATTAAGACTGAATGTACTCCAATCACAGTAGAATCATCAGCTCCGCTTGATGATTATGTTCCTCATACATCAAGTAACGATGTACATATCATAGTAGATGACCGAGGTATACCAGAATTTCTTAATTGTGTGGTTGAGGAAGAAGATTATGTCCCTCCTCCAACAATGAAGAAGAAAGCCTCTACTTTCATTTCTATTTTACCTCGGAGGAAAACCAAGTCTACTAGGTTTGTGGAAGCAACAATTGGATGGAAAGCTATGGAACAGGTTATTCCTATTCTTTGTCCATTATCCTCTATGGTTGATGAAGGGACTGTCACACAAGAACTAGTCTCTTCCAGTGAACTAACAATGCCAATAGAGATAGGTGCAAACGATGGAGCTGGTATACAAGAACAAGTCATCCAAGATGAAGTTGTTCCACAAGAACCAATTGTCCAAGATGAGACTGTTCCACAAGAACTAGTCATGATAAACCCAACTGTTACACAAGAAACAATTGTTCCACCAAAAACAACTATTGACATCATAACTGCTGCACAAGAACCAGTTACAAATAATACTCAGAAAATTGAGAGAAAGATAAGGAATACAGAAAACTCCAAAATTACTGCATTCATAACAGAGAATGAAAGCCTCAAAGAAGAGTTAAATACCCTAAAACAAGAAGTGGCGACTACTCGACAAAAGAATCTAGAAGGGATAACTTTAGATATCCTAGCACTGACAAAAGTTGTTATGGACAGAAATAAAGAACTCATGTGCTTTGAGTGTGGAAAAATTTACTTTGAGGAAGGTTGTAAGATAGTAAAAGTGTCGGTTGTTGAAGGACCAACAACTCTCTCATTCAATACTGAACATGCACTTACTGCTACACATAGAATATCACAGCTAAGGAGGTCTCAATGTCATAAGGCAGTTGTTGGTTTACCAACAGCTTTCAAACAAGAACCTTTGTTTCCCTCACGATTTTTTAGTCAAGCAACTCAAACTGATTCTATTCTTCAAGACAAAGAAACTTAGACAGATTGATGACACCACAACTTTTCTTTTTAACACAACATTTTTCCATATAGGCACTTAGCAATTTATCTTAGCAAAGTAGGAGCCAGTTCCCTAATTCAGATACAAAGTAAGGTTTGAATTTTTTTTGCATCAGGACATGCAATATCTTCAGTTGGGGCGCATGTTAGGACCCAAAAATGTCCCTTTTTCATCACATATTTTTCCTATTCAACCTTATCGTCTCTAAGATAATGCCTACTATAATGCGTGCTAAGACATTTTTTTCCCAAGGTATGAATCATTTATCTTGCTTTTATATTTTCATTTACTTAGCATGTTTGATTGGTAATGTTCATATGCTTTACCCATAAAATGATTCAACTAATGATCAAAAGGTATAGAACAACCAGGTCTTAAATAATGGTTGTTGTTGTTACACCAGTTGTTACAGCTATGTGCCAATCCTAGAAGTTGTTACAACTATGCGCCAATCTTGGAAGTTGTTACAACTATGTGGCAATCTTGGAAGCCATTACAATTGTGCGCCAATCTTGGAAGCTTTTACAACTATGTGCCAATCCTGGAAGTTGTTGCACGACTGCTGCAACAGGTGCCACTGATTCTACTGTTACATGACTACCGCAACAAATGCCACCGATTTTGTTGTTATATGACTACTGTAACAAATGCCAGTGATCCTAAAAGCTGCTACACCTACTGTTACATGTTTTAACTTACAAGATTAGTTCTACATCTTGTATTAATGATATCATGTGAATAGCTTAAGAATCGGGGATTCTCAAGGATGTTCTGATTTTGTTTTAATTGAATGAATTTGACTTTAAATAACAAATCTTTTGTAATCAAAGGGACGGATTTTTACTATGGGAAAGTGAAGTGAAGTAAAGATGATTGTACACAAAAGTTTTGGTAAATCAATAGAAGAGTGTATTGCATTTCTTTAGCAGACTGTAGCCTATTTCTTTGAGAGGATTCAGTGATAAGGAAAGGGCCCACCTTCCTCACAGATTCCCTTCTATTTTGAGTTCCATAATAGATTTTTTAATGTGAATGATTTATCTGTTAAAAAATTCTAGAAGACAATTGTTGTTACAGTCTAGTTCCTTCCTGTTAGATGCACATGAATCTATCTCACAAGAATTAAAAGTTGATCATTGAACACTGCTGGAGAATTGCTTTTCTTTTTTCTGCATTAGATTAAAATCTTGTTTTCAAGTAAAAGAAAATAAAAGTGTGAATTACTTTCTTGTAATAAGTAGGTTTCTTTCTGTAATTTGTAGAAAACTTCTTCCTTCAAAAGTAAAATAGAAAATTAGATTAGAGTAGGTAATCCGGGATTCTTATACACTCATCGGTTTAGATTTCAAATTGTGATTTAAATTCTGTAGAACTCCAGCTGTGTCAACATAATTTTTTTAGTGATAATTTTTGTTTATTTTTCCCTACTACAATTAAATTAGTGTTGCTTCCATAATCTAGCATAGATTGTGCACAATTATCTTGAAATAACAGACTTCCCTGGGTTGAAAATTTATATTTAACACCTTAATTTTCTATTCATTTAGACAATTAAAGTGCCCAACAAGGAGCAGTGATGAAAGTTCAAATTGCCAGGTGGGAAATGAGATGGGATCGGTTGATCTCATAGAGTTTTAGGTGAGAAGAGAAGTCCAAAATTTCTAGGTGGGCAGGGGGAAAGAAATGAGACCGTCTGAAAGTCGCAAGATCTTAGAAGTGAGTTCAAGTCAGAAAGAAGTGTTGATAGGTGAAGATTCATGTGGATTTGTAGACCATGTGAATGAAGATGATGAGAATTTAAATACTCTCACCATACAAAAGGAGGACCAGAGGAGCATTCTGATTATTTGAGGGATCAAGACATTCCCACCAATCAACCAAGTAAAGGGAAGTTCACATAATGAAAGTGAAACAAAAGAAGAAAGAGAGCCAATAGAAATTTTCAAAGAGGAATAAATGGAGAAGACATTGATGTCTACCCCAACAAAAGGAGAAGATAATTCTTCATAATTTCTCAAAAGTTTCAACTAGGAAGTTGAACAGAAGATGACTGCAACATTGGAGCTTGAAGAAGAAGATGAAGAAGACTGCATAGACTTTTTTGGTCTATATGAAGAACTAGAATCCCTAGAGAGAAGGGTAATGGTGCAAAGCTTGCACATCTGATAGGTCAAGTTGGAAGAATATGGAGGAGAATACTAGCTAGAGGAAAAAATGGAATAAGTTGGACGTGAACCAATGCAAGAGGATCTAACAGAATACAAAATGTCAGTAGAAGAAGCCAAACAACAACTCAATGATGAGATTGCAGAATTGAAGTTTGTAGCAGGTTGGCAAGCTAATGCCATAGAAAAACAAAATGATATGCAGGATCAAGATGATATACTCACTAATAAGGAAGAGTTGCAGTCGAGAAGACTTCATAAGGAGAACCATCCATTGGAGAAGCTGGATAGGGTGATGGAGGAGATAAGAAAGATGACGTTAAGGTCAGAAGAAGAAGTCATCAAACATATGCTTGGTAAGGGAGAGCCTTCCACAACAACAGGGAATAAGGAGAATAAGAAGAAGCAATAATAGCATACCTAGAGAGGAGCAAGAGGAAATATCCAAGGGAGAATTTGAGATCCAAGAGGATTTCAACACTGGAGAAGAGGACCTCATGAGCAGGAGCTCATGATTTTCCTAGCAGTCGAGTATGATGCAGGAGAATCACTCCACCTCAGCAATGCGCCAACATTCTAGCACATCAACGCGCATTTAAGAGAAGGAGAGGCATTGACCCTCCCATTTTTAATTTTGAAATATGATCCAATACGAATTTTGTGTTGAAAGGCTATAAGACCTGAGCCATGCCATTGCACAAGTAGTGGAAAGATTTGGCTTAAATGGTTTATTGTAAGTAGGTATATATCATAGTTAGTTCTTGATCACCATTTATGTAATAAATCCGTAGCAGTATGGTGTCTTAACTGAGACAGTGATGGCACTAAGGCAGTGGAGAGGATAAGATTGTAGAGCCCTCGTTCTGTAAAAGAGAAGGAGAGAGAATAGAGAGAGAGAGATCTTAGTAGAGAGGTATTAGAAGAAGAATAATAAAGGGTAGAGTTAGGTTGTGAGAGATCTTGAGGGAAATGGGAATCTGTTGTAGTCCAATTTTTGTAAAGATCTATATAGACACATAGAGATAATAGAAAAGCAATTTTTCTTGCATATGGTGAGTTTATGTATTTGTGGTTATTGTTATTCTTTTACATGTCATTCATGTTTTGAATGGATGAACTGGTGAAGTATTGTATGAGTTTCAATTTTTTTTCCTCTTTGAGTTTTTGAGTGCAATGAGTGCACATAGTCCACAAGGAGTACATTGAAAAAGGTGAGTTAACCTAAGAAAATCTCAAGAGAGATAGCATTGAATCTTCATCAGTAGAAGTGCAAGGAGTGCAAAAGAAGAACTTTGTGTTGAGTTCATAAAGGGATGAAGTTACTGAACACTCTGTAAGGAGAAGCTCTGCAACGTGTGCATCGAGAAAGGAGAACGCTAGTAGGGTGAGAAGAATATATTTTCAAGAAATCCTTCAGATTTGAGTTTGAAAAAATCCCAGAAACCCAAGGAGTGCGTGGGAGATCCAAATGTTTGAGGAGATAAGTCTTAAAAGCGATAACACAAGGAATGCATGGGTGGTGGTGTTCATGAGTCTGTACTAAGGCTTAAAGTACAGTGTCAAGGCATCCGAAAGTATAGTAATAGTTGATAAAGGATTTCATTAACCTTCGGTATGGGAAGCTAATGAGGGTTTCTGCGTTCACGCTGTCTGGCTTCCAACTGTTCCTGGGTTGCGATATCTCGTTTAATGGCCGCCCATGATCGTTCTAATTCTTCCTGGGTATTGGTAGTTCTAAGGGTCGTGCTGAAAAGATTTAACACGATATTAGTTTGATCTGATATCCCGAGTTGAATATAAGGTTGAATTACCGTGGGTACAGTCATTGAGGAACAGTAAGGGTATGGAAATGATTCAACGAGATATTTTAATGGGTGATTCCATTCAATCGAAAATAAGAGAAAACTTCGTATGAAGAAAGAAATGAGACTACAAACGAAAGGCCCTTTCCCGTAACTGTACAATTTTTCGTAAAAGGTATGAAATGCGAGAAGAACATCTAGTTACAAGTAACTTAAAATTCTTATCTATAAAACTCACGTGTACATGGAAGAAGAAAATGACATGAACATAATTGACATAGTGCAAGTGAACACAAAATCCTGTAACTATAGCTTGGTCTTACACCTGCTGATAGCTGGTGCAGAGGAAGGATAAGGGACAATTACCGTAATATGAGCTTGCTTCACTATAGTAGTAGTTGTACTAAGTTATAGCGATACCTCTCAATTATGTAAAGAAAAATGAAAAGAAACAATGAACATAACCAAAACAAACTAATTGTGTAGAGCAAAATGAAAAGAAACAGAGAACATGACAAAACAAACTTGAGATACAGTAGGGATAGAATTGGGAATCTTGAATTTGCTTTGCATTAACTTCCTTCATAGGAAAATTCTATTACAATGGGTACCAAAAAGTCCATCCCTTTGGTTCTTCTTTCTCTGTTCTATTTATACAAAAGGGTGCCAGGCGTTCTCTTTACATGAGTTGGTGCATATGATACACTTGTCCGTAAAATTAGATACAAGCTGTGGCGGTTCCATTCGACAGCTATTAGGAGTGAAACCGCTCCATCTCTTCAACTCTGTTTTCAAAGTGCGCCAGGTGCTTGTCTCTGCATAGACTCGGTGCATATCCTACATTTGTCCAGGAATTGGGATACGAGCTGTGATGGCTCTGCCTGACAACTGGCTTCAGCAAAATAGCAGTCTCGGGCTAATTGCGGAAGTTGATTTCCCATATATGCATCAACAATATCAAGGGTGCCGAGTTGTGTGCTGGGTTGAATTAGATGCTCATCAATTTGAACCATCCCCGCCCTGTCTATTTTAGAGATTTCCACCAAATCTCTCTCATTTTTCTCCTTTATTTCAAGGGAGATCTGTTCCATATTTATTTGCCTCGGTGTCTCTATGTCTCCTCCATTCTCCATCCCTAATAGTTCAGTGTTTATGTTTTTGAAGGTTTCTTCGATTGAATTCGTCAGTTTTTGTGCCTGCTCCTTGCTCAAAGCAATATCATGCTCCCAGTTCTTTAACAAAATATTACCCCTTGTCTGTTCGGCAACGGAAAGCCCGGGGGTTCGTGCTGAAAACCTGTTATTGGTAGCTAACACTGCTTCCTGGAAGATGACCCGAGCAGCTTCCGTGCTTCTTTCCTTGACAATAAGATTCTCAGAAATCTGATTCACCAACAAGCAATCCTTTCGAAACTCCCCGATTTTGTTTAGTAGGCTCTGTTGAGCAGAAGAGACCCTACTCCGAATGTCGATTGCTCGAGATTTGACAATCTCGACGTCAATCACCTTGCTTTCTATGACCTCTAATTGAGCCCGTAATTGTGTGATCGTATCTCTCTGGTGGCCGAACTGCACCCGACTATCTCGGATGACTGAATTTTCCTTCTCCAGCTTGGTCTTGAGGAACTTGATCTCTTTCCTATCGGCTAATTGGGCCATCTCTATAGCTCCACTCGCTTGAGTTTTAGCATCTTCGGCAGCTGAAGCTGTTCGTGCTTCAAGAGTTTTGATTAACCGATCCTTCGCTTTAAGCTGATTTTTTAATGCCGCGACTGAGACTTGATTTGTTGTTGCGTACGCTCCCAGTGTTCCTGCGATTTCAGTAGCAAATTCATCTCTCTTTTTATTTCTCCCATCGGTCATCACCTTGAATCTTTTAGCTGTGGATTCTCCCTCTTGGTAAAATTCTCGCTTTACCACAGCTTTTCTCTTTTTGTCAGAGAAGAATTCGTTAGGAGGGAGTTCTTCTGCCCTTATAGGCCTCAACTCTTCATCAAATATCCATCCTTCGCCAACACTTCCTTGTGCCTACTGCAAGGGTGTGATAGAGGTGATGGGTTGCTCGATTTTCTTCGCACCCTTCCTTGGTGTGGTGAGTGGATCTTGTTCTTTTGGGGGGTCAGAGGTCTTCGTTCCCGACTCCAGATTCTGAGTTTCTGGTGGGTTTGTATCCTTCATTCCTGCCTCCGGACCATGCTCCTTAGGAGGACCAGTACTCAACTTTTCCATTTCAGGATCTTTCTCCTGTTCAGGGCTCTTCTCCTTGTCAGGGTTTTTCTCCTGTTCAGGGCCTTTTTCCCTTTCGAGCTTCTTCTCTTGTTCTCCTTCCTGACGCTTCTCGGGGTTAGAGGTTTGCCCCTCAGAACTTTCGGCCTCTTTATCTTTATCCTTAGGAAGTCCCAAACCTCCCAGCACCACGGGGAGACATCGCTTCCTATTCGCCTGGAATTTTAAGACAAAATCCCTGTCTTCGGCCGCTAGGGATTCGATTCAGAATTGTACTTCCGAATAGGATCTGGCGCCTCAGAAAACATCATCCGAAGGCAAGGATTCGTGTTCGAACCTCTTTAAGCCACAATTTCCTAAATGAGTACTTATGATCCTCTGTGGATCATGCTTTTTATATTCAATATAGGCTACATTTAAGCCTTCTAAAGCTGCAGCTTCAGCCTTAGCATGTCCGAAATTGAGCAGGGAATATGAATCAATCCGGATAGGGAAAGACGACCATACCTTCTTTGCTGATGTTTTTAGTTCTTTGCTTACGCCGCCGATTACTGTCTGCCGAGCAATCTCACGACATGCTAGTTTATCGGGGATAAATTGTGGGAGTGCTAGAGGAGGAACAACAGCTCCGAATACCCTAAAATAAGATAATTCTTCTTCCATGTACCAGTCGGCAATCTGACTCAGGTTCGCAACAATGCCATCTGATATGCGGGGTGGCAAAAGACCAAAAATGGTGACATGCAGGGGCACCATCACCCAATTAAAAATTTCATAAATAAACTCATTCGCATTATTTTCCCACAGTTTATCGTGGTACTCATGTACATCTTTTTCTTCAGACGGACTCCAAGCCCAATTCATCAAAGGAAAAGGCGTCAGGGAGAAAATCGCATCCATGATATATGCGGACATGTAGAATTTGGACGGCTTACCGGCTGCCTTCTGCTCCCGGTACTCGGTGATTTTGTTGAAAAAATTATCAGAGAGTATTTTTGCCCAATTGAATGTGGAACCTTCGGCTACCCGAAAAATGAGGGGTACCCACTGGACGAAAAAATGAGCGGTGTCCTCCGACCCGAAAAGTCGACAAGTCATTATCTGTAGTTTGGTTCCAACAAAGAAATCGAATACACACCTTCGTTGTTCACCCTGAACGTTGATGGACGAGATACCCAATCCTTTATCAAGCCTGGCAAAGTCTTGTCAAATTATTTGCACTCCTTCTCTTTAAATTCTGTGACGAATTCTTTGCCCAATATGTATTCAGAGGTCGCTGGAAGCTTGTACATAGCCTGGATATGCATGGGCCTAAAAGTCCCAATCCTGGCCCATCTGTCGTTCAGAATAGTTCTGGAAGGCAGGTCGACGTGATCCAATGCCCATCGGATCATATCGAAATATGGGAGCAACCGAGGTCTGGTTGCCACCAAGTGCATTTTCGACGGAACAATTGTCTTGTATCTAGTGTTCATGTCGTCTTTCACAATATCATAGTTATAGTCATTAGAATCGGAACAGTTCACTAACTCTGATTGCAGGATATTTGTAATAGAAGACCAGGTAGATACTGAGTCGTCTGTCCGAGGCGAAGTATCTGCAACGTTGTCCAAACCCTGTGCGGCGACTTCGACATTTGCTTTAGCTCCTCTCCTGGGTGCCATAGTTGAAGCTGGTTTTTTCGTTCTTCTGTGATAAACCTGCGTATACATACAGAGGCTAGTTCACTCGGAGAAATATTTCTCTATATGCTTGATAAGAAATGTTTTCTTTTTAACAAATAAAACAAAGTTTCGTATATATTTTGAAAACCATGTACCTTGTCATCAGTCTTTCAAATCGTGAATGAAACCAGATTAATTGAAAAAATCCGATCTTATTTTCATCGTGGATTTGCCCTAATTTCTCATTAATGTCATGAATATTGGGTGGCTTGAGAGGCACTCAGGTTATGGGGAGTAAATGAATAAACACCTCGTGGAGTGTGCCAACCTTGAAGCGTGGGACGTAATCTGTTTGATTTTAAAAGTTTCCAATCATAATGACTTATAACTTTCCTCGTTTTTCGTCATCTCGTGAATTTCCCTTTAACGTTTTGAGTTTATAACTCGTGAGATTGTGAGTTTCGACCTTATCATTAATTAACAATAGTTTTGATGCGGCGGATCCTTAATGATATGATTGACCTAATCGCCAGATCGTGACTCGGGAGCTTGAAGGCAAAATTTTAGGAGATTGACACGCCGAGTCGCGATATTGCGATGCGGCGATAGTTAAGGCTCAATATAATTATGTCACAACTTCGCGAATCGGAAATTTGGACACTCCAACTTTATGAAAGAGAATGCCGAGAGGCGATGTGCCGAGAGGTGATGCGCCGAGAACCGATTTTAACTATTGTTAGTAAAGAATTATCGTGTTCTCGGCTCTCGGGGTTGAGAAAACAAAAATTTAGGGTCGAGAAATGCCGAGATGCGAAACCTCAACGATGTCTAATCAAGGGTTAAAGGTCTTATACTATTCTTGCTTTGGATGAAAATTAAAACCGAGTTCCTATTCTCGCGACTCGGGACTTGTGGATTGAAAAAATAAGGTGTCTGACTTGCGAGATTGCGAAACTTGAAAAATCCTAAGGACAACATTCTTGCGAAAAACAGACCCTTTGTAAGTGACAAAGCATTACTATTTAGGCAATGAAAGTTTTTTCGGAGTTTTATGACTTCAGAAGGAAAGGGAAAAGAAAAACAACTCTAGATCTCACGTATCAGAACATTCAAAAATTGTGTGAGGTGAAAAAACAGGGGCGGCTCCAACATAGGCTGCAACTAGGGATCCCGTTTCCCTGTGAGGCAGGAAGAATAGTAGACCAGGTGCCAAAATTGGGTAAATGAAGTCATGGGCTAAAATCAAGAGAAAAATCAGAGGAAAAAGATAGAACGGGTAAAAACTTTCGATTGGTAATCCAGAAACTTTTTGAACTCAGATACTCTTCCCAAACACAGTTGAAGTCGCCTTTGCAATTTTCCCTTTCTCACTACTAAGTTTGGGGAATGCTTCTAGACAGTCGTAACGGTCCAAGATCATTCAATAGGTCTCATGATTCTTAGCTTGCATCAAAAGAATGATATTATATAATCTAAAATAGGAAAGTCCCTTCTGAATTTGGGGAGATGATTAGGTTTTCAGAAACCATTGATTACGAAAGTTAATTGATATTTACATATAACAGCCCTATCGATCTCTCAGACATTGCTTCACTGCCAATGAGCCTGTTCAGTACCCCGGTGAAGTTGTCTGACCCCTTTTTATTGAATTTCTTTTCACCACTTCGGAAAATATTTATGTGTTTAAACGCTAAGACGAGGGAAATCATTTCTGAATTTCCTTTCACCACCTGTCTCAGTATTTTATTTATTTTTTAGAACACGAAGATGGGAGCAATCAATTCATATCAGGGCTGAGATCTATGTAGTATTCTTTATCAGAGGGATGTTAACTTATTTTGATCACTTGGTATCAACCTCCCTTCGACCCTCGCAAGTCCTTTGGTTCTCAGGGAGATAGGGGAGGATAAATTTTTTCTCTTTTTTAAGGAACATCCTGTTCAAGAAAGCTTTGATATTTCAGATCCTATTGAAAATCCTGGGAGAGTTAGGGCTGCTATAAGCTTCCCTTTGCTTAGTAGAGGATCAAGTAGTTGTGAAAACCAACTTTCTTTGAGATCTGCTTCGGAATCCCTAAGGTTTGAAACAAAAGAACCTTTATCCCTTCCTATAGGCTCGGGAAAAATGATAGTGGTTTACTGAAAATTAGGCCCAAATGTAGAGAGACAACAAGGCAGCAATTAAATGATTTTTCATAAAAATGGTTGCAACAGTTCTGGACTAGTTTTTCGAATGTATTCGGGGACAAAAATTATGACACGATCACCTTTGATTTAACGTGTTTATTCAAGTTTAGCTTGAAGATAAAAGTCCAAAAATAATATTGTTATCTAACTTTTTATATTGAAATTTAGACAACGTTACCTCAGATCGCTTTAAACAACATTTCATGATTTATGTATCGAGAAAACTCACCTCTGTCTTTCGATTTCCTCGAGAACTATGAATTATCTTATGTATCACCTGATTTACGCTGTCCTATTATCCACACTGATCTGCACATTATTTTCTCTGTCAGCTTCGCCTGAGGATGGAAACCTTCAAAATGAACACAAGTCTTATTTGAAAATGTGTTGAAAATTTAAGAAGGAAAACCAAAAATTGAGAATAAATATTTGGACTAGGACATCAATATGTATAAAAACTCATAATGACTTTATTTATTTATACATGTATATATACATATATAACAATTTTCTATCCGACTGTTGTCAAGTCATGTAGTGTTTCAGATATCGCCCATTGACAGGAGCGCTGAGAACTTCCCCATCGATATTTTCCAGAAGAAAGGAATTCTTTCCTTCTGGAGCCAAGACCATGAATGGTCCATACCAAAGGTGGTCAAATTTGTCGTGTTTCCCGGCTTTTTCCCTTCTCGTATCCCATCTTAACACCAAGTCACCTGGGAGGAACTCTCTGTCCCTCGCCTTAATATCGAACAGTGCTTTCATATTGTCCTGGTATTTTTGCATTTTCTCATCGACTTCCACTCTGAGTTGTTGAGCCTCAATCAGTTGGTTAATCCTTCTGGTTACATGACTGGGCTCTTCATTTTGGTCCTGCCATAATTTCATTACTGGCAATGCTAAGTTTATGGGAAAAACCGCCTTGATCCCATATACCATCTGAAACAGTGAAATGTCGATAGATCTTTTAGTGCTGATGCAGTTTGCCCATAATGTGTGCTTCAAATGTACATGCCAGGACCTCTTTTTTTCGTTCAGTATTTTTTTAATTACGTTTACCAGGATTTTATTAGATGATTCGGCCAGCCCATTTCCCTGATAGTAATAAGTAGTGGAATGGCCGAGAACGATACTGTACTTCTGGCAGAAGTCGATCACGGCCATGGATTTGAAAGCCTGGGCGTTGTCGGTTACAATCTTCCGAGGGAACCCAAATCTGGACAAAATGTTATTTTCCAAAAAGTCAATTACCACCGAGTCTGTGGCCCTTTTAGTTGGAATTGCTTGCACCCATTTCGTAAAATAGTCTGTGGCTGTTAGAATCCATTTGTGCTGGGCACTGGAATGGGGATTAATCTCTCCTATAAAGTCTAATCCCCATTGTTGAAATGGGGATTTGGTTTTGACTGGGACGAGTGGTAGTGCAGGGAGTTTTTGTTTACCAGCGAAAACTTGACATGATTGACAGGCACGTACTTTGGCATTAACGTCCGCAAATAGTTTCGGCCAATAGTATCCGGCCCTCAAGATATTATAGGCTGTGGCTCTCCATGCATGGTGTCCTCCACAGATTCCTTCATGAAATTATTCTATAACTCGTGGAGTTTCCAGCTCAACCAGACAGACCAGTAAAAATCCAAGTGGATCCTTCCAATACAATTGATTGTTTGAGATGCAATATTTGATAGCATGGAGTTTTAAAGTTCTGTATTTGGCTGGTGTCAGTCCATCTGGACACTTCAAGTTTAACAAGTAAAAAACTATATCTCTATACCAGCCTGACGACATGAATTTTTCTTCAACCTGGTTTTGATATGTCTGGTCATTTGGCTCTTGTAAGTGTGTGTCCTCGTCTTCCCTTTGTAGGCAATTGATATCAAGAGCTCTAAGATTTGACTCAGCCAAGAGTTTGGCCAGACCCTTTCCTTTTATCAATTTAGTTGGCTTGATCTCCAAATCAAATTCTTGAATCTTAGCGAGCCAGCGCCCTCATTTTCCATCACTGTCAGGTTGGACCAATATATCCTTCACAACACTGGTTGGTAAGTACGCAAAGATTTTCGAATGTAAAACATAAGTTATAAATGCCTTGAGCGCCTTCACCATCGCGTACGCCTGTTTTTCCATTATATCATATTTTAGTTCGGCGTCTCTAAGACTCTTGCTAAAAAATGCGATCGGACGTTCAAAGCCTTCGTCATCTTTTTGCAGCAACACTGCGGCGATAGTATGTTGAGAAGCGAATGAGAAGATGAGGAAATCTCTTAAGTAATCCGGGCTTGTCAACACGGGTGCTTCGCTGATGAATCTTTTAATATGTTCCAATGACGCTTTAGCCTCAGTTGTCCAATTTACTCTGCTATCCTTCTTTAGCATTCCTGTGATCAATTTGACAATCTCAGCGAAATTTGGTATGAACCTTCGTAAGAAATTTATTGTTCCTAAAAAAGCTTGGATTTCTTTAACATTTCTATGAATCCTGATAGTTTGTATCGCTTCAACCCTCTTAGGATCAATCTTGATCCCGTCCTTAAATATGATATGTCCCAGAAGCTTACCTTCTTGCATAACGAAATGTGATTTCTTTGGGTTCAAGGACAAACCATACCTGCGGCATTTTTCGAAGATTTGTTTTAAATGGGTCAAATGTTCTTCATCGGTTTTGGAAAAAACCATCAAATTTTCAAGGTAGATTACTACGAACTTGTCTCTTTCGCCAATGAAAGAGATATCCATGGCGCGTTGGAAGGTAGCCCCAGCATTCATTAAACCAAAAGGCATTTTATCATACATGAATGTACCCCATGGTGTGGTGAAAGCGGTTTTTTCTCTGTCTTGTTCGTTCATGGCGATTTGGTTGTACCCAGAAAACCCATCTATCATAGACAAACGATTTTCCCCAACTACCCTTTCTAGGACGTGGTCCATTTTAGGAAGTGGATAATTATCTTTTAGGGAGGACCTATTCAAATTTCGGAAATCTACACACAGTCTGATTTCCCCGTTCTTTTTTCTGACTGGGGCCAAATTTGGTATCCAGTCTAAGTACCTTAGAGGTACGATTATTTTTGCGTCTAGAAGATTTTTAACCTCCTTTTCAATAATAGGCAACAAAATGGGGTTAAACTGCCTGAGCTTCTGCCTAAAAGGCTTGACTCCGGGCTTCAAAGGTATCTTGTGCTCAATTATAGAAGTATCATATGTTCGGAGCTCGTCATAGGACCAAGCGAAAACATCTTTATATTGTCTGAGTAAGTCCCTATACTGGTCTTTTACCTTGGGAGGGAGGAATTTAGATATCTTTACTATCCTGGAATCTTTTCCGGTTCCTATGTTGCAATCCTCCACTTCCTCTAGTTGGGGCTGTAGAGTGGATTTCACAGGTATGTCGTTCTGATCAAAGAGTCTTTCCAAAGGGATTAAGCCTTTTGGAATTTGGTTATTTTTAAGGACCAACACACGATGATCCTCTATTTTTTCTTGGAAGGTTTCAGGATTTTCCTCTTCTTGCATAACCCATATTGGGTCATTTTGGTTTTCTTGGTCTGGATGGGTTTCAGAGAATTCACCTATTGCTATAAGGAATTTCTGAATTTGTTCGTTGTCTTTGAAGACCTGCCAGTGTCGGATGTTATCTGGTATGGAGGGTTTATACCTGATTTCAATATGATATTTCAACTTAACATTTGTGGGAGGGGAAAAGGTCGAGGCTGCCTTAGCCAACGCGTCGGCATGTAGATTTTTTGTGCGAGGGATAAAATGGATTTTTACAGATGAGAAAAAGTTCTCCATTAAATCCCAAACGCAATTTTTGTATGTTCTCAATCTGGGATGTTTCGCTAGGTACTGTCGGTTTACTTGTTTCACTATTAATTCAGCATCGCCGTAAATTTCCAAATTTTTTATGTTTAACTTTTTGGCTGCCTCTAGACCTAAGATTAATGCTTCATACTCGCATACGTTATTGGTATAATCAATGTCCCACTGTAAGCGATATGAGAAAGGAACGGTAAACTTACCTTCGGGTGCTATCAAAAGTATGCCAGCACCAGCTCCTTCAGAAGATGAAGCTCCATCGAAGTACATCTTCCAGAGGCCACTTTTGCATAGTTCTTCAGTCAAGGGGTTAAGCTCTTCTTTCTTCATATCAAGTTCTTCTGGACACCCACTTAGACCATCATCGAAAGACAATATGCAATTTCCCAGATCTTGGTCCGTGACATAAATGGGAAAATTATTTGGATTCTGAGGATCGCTGACAGTATATGCCAATCTTGTTTCTCTGTACAATTGGGTAAACTGACCACCAAACACAGGAATCGTGGAGTATGACATGTCCAATTGTAAATAACCTCCCAACTTGGCTCCCCATGACCTGAATAATAACATACCATATTTGGGAGGAATATCCGCAATAACCACATCCATCAGGACACTCTTGACCGGGACTTGAGCTAGGGAAACAACCAGATATTTTATCATTCCCATGAATTTAACCTTTCTTGAATCGAAAGAGTATAAATCTCCATAGGGTCTAGTGATCTGGAGGCCCAGCCTCTCCATTATCATTTTGGGCATAACATTATGTGAAGCCCCGGAGTCTAACATGCAGTTATGCAGTAGTTGGTCATGTATATTCAGGGTGATATAGAAAGGAGCGACGTTGTCCTTGGATCCCTCGAAGTGGGGACCAAAGGTGATGTTAGGTCTGTCATCTTCTAGGTTGATAACATCTGAGTGATTTTCGGGCTCAAAAACACCCATCACTTTGGCAATTTGCTTACGATAAGTTGGGTTTTTCGCTAATTCTACCAAAGGAATCGGTATCTTAATTTTATTTAATTCATTTTCAAAATTGTAAGATGTATTGGTCTTGTCCATTTCTTTGGTTAAGAGCTCTGAGTTCTTTTCTTCCAACTTATTTGACTGGATCACTTTATCACTCGTTTTTTTAGTTGAAGATGTAGCTTTGTCTATCGGCTTAACTTCTTTTGTTTGGGTTTCAGCCTTTTTCATCTTGGACTCTTGATTCTTTATTATCTTGACTTTATTGTTGGGTAACAATGTTTCTTCTAAAGGAGGCTCTTGAGATTGACCCCTCGGGAGAATTATTTTGGGTTGTTCAGTAGAGATGGGCTTATTTTTAGACCTGAGATTGTATCTGGGTTGGAAATCAGCCGCTATCATTTCTGGTTGAAATAAGCAGAGGTCATTGTGATCACCCTCTTCCTCTCCGTTAGGTGTTTGAGGGGTGTTTAAAGATTCCTCATACTCTTCCTTGGTCAAAAATGGTTGTGAACAATCATCACCGAAACATGCAACTTCATCTTCCGAATCTCCGAAATCTTGGAGGTCACCTGCTCCTATAAAATTTTCGTTTTTTAGGGGAGCTTGTATTTTTTTATCTTCATTTTTTATTTGCCTTTGTTGATTTTGGGGATTTGGGTTTCTCCTGAAGTCCCTTTTGTTAGAATAATCAACCTTAGCATGATCCATTTCCATCCTAGAGATTCTGTTGGACATATCTTTAATTACTCGGGCCATATCCTCCACTCGGTCATCAATGTATCTATTTGACCCTGAAGGACCTGTTGGTTCCCTATAGCGTCTATTATCGCGGTTGGTTGTCTCTACTTTAGTCTTCATCTTTCCTGAAGCCATCATATTAGACTCTATTTCGACAACGTCGTCTTGCATTTTAATCAGAGTGTCTCCTCTTCTTTCACGTAAAAGAAATGCAAAATCAGGTTCGAAAGCTCCCGCGAAGGTTACTTTAGCCGAGGGTTCGGAAGGTTTAACTGCGGCTAGAATTTTATTATAAAGTTTGTTAAATCTCAGGATAAAGTCCATAACGGTCTCAGAGTTCTTTTTCTTTAGGGACCCAAACTTGGTAAGGTAATATAAGTGATCTTTCCACTCTCCCCATTGTTTGAGGAAGACATCTTCCAAGGCGTTATATGTCTGAATAGAAGCTGCAGGAAGACTTCGAAACCAAGTTCGGACCTGCCCTTCGAAAGTTTGGACAAGTAGTCTAGAATAGACATCTTCGTGCTCGATACCACAAATGTCTGCGAACTGGTCAAAGAATTTTATATGCTCGGCTGCGGTTAGATCTCCCTCCCCAGTGAACTTAGGGAGATTTTTGATGTAGTTGTCAGGTAAATCATGAAGTTGAGCAGGTAAAACTAGGGGAGCGTATCTAGCCGCTACTTTTGCAAATACTCCGGGAGGGGGGACATTTGGTCCTCCACCTCCTCCTTCGATGCCAGCCATTTTTTTAGGAGTAGGAAATGAGGGTGTAAAACACCCTTTTGAATCTGGTGAGGCTGGGAAGTTTTGATGAAGAAAGGATGGTATGTTGAAAGATAATGATCTTTCCAAAGGACCTTTTCCCTTGTTGATAGATGCGAGAGTTTGATGTGGTTTGTCCCTAAATTCTGAGTGCTCTATCTCCAGATCTTTGATATCTGAAAGAGAGTTACCTGAAGTAGGAGGTTTGGAAGTGGATTTGATATTTAAGAGTGGACCCTTGGGTTTATTAACTGAAGCGGTTGTTTTGAACGAGCCACTCGCTCTTAAAAATTTTTCGGGGTTGTTAACAGGCGTAATCAGCTTTCCCGCCGGGTTCTGTCTGGTATGCTTTATACCAGACGCCAGTTTGTGTTTCAGTGGAGTCGCCAAGTGAAATATTTTTAAAAATCCTTACAACGGTGTGCACTCAATGTTCACTATCAAAGAGAAACACTATCAACGAAATAGTTTGTCATTTTCCCAGGGAAAAGATTTCGTAACTTCGCTCCCCGGCAATGGCGCCAGAAAGATGTTGTCTTTGAGTCTGTACTAAAGATTAAAGTACAGTGTCAAGGCATATGAAAGTATAGTAATAGTTGACAAAGGATTTCATTAACCTTCGGTATGGGAAGCTAATGAGGGTTTTTGCGTTCACGCTGTCTGGCTTCCAACTATTCCTGGGTTGCGATATCTCGTTCAATGGCTGCCCATGATCGTTCTAATTCTTCCCGGGTATTAGCAGTTCTAAGGGTCGTGCTGAAAATATTTAACGCGATATTAGTTTGATCTGATATCCCGAGTTGAATATTAGGTTGAATTACCGTGGGTACAGTCATTGAGGAAGAGTAAGGGTATGGAAATGATTCACCGAGAGATTTTAATGGCTGATTCCATTCGGTCGAAAATAAGAGAAAACTTTGTATGAAGAAAGAAATGAGACTACAAACGAAAGGCCCTTTCCCGTAACTGTATGATTTTTCATAAAAGGTATGAAATGCGAGAAGAACATCTAGTTACAAGTAACGTAAAATTCTTATCTATAAAACTCACGTGTACATGGAAGAAGAAAAAGACATGAACATAATTGACATAGTGCAAGTGAACACAAAATCTTGTAACTATAGCTTGCTCTTACACCTGCTGATAGCTGGTGCAGAGGAAGGACAAGGGACAATTACCGTAATATGAGCTTGCTTCACTATAGTAGTAGTTGTACTAAGTTATAGCAATACCTCTCAATTATGTAGAGAAAAATGAAAAGAAACAATGAACATAACCAAAAAAAACTAATTGTGTAGAGTAAAATGAAAAGAAACAGAGAACATGACAAAACAAACTTGAGATACAGTCGGGACAGAATTGGGAATCTTGAATTTGCTTCGCATTAACTTCCTTCATAGGAAAATTCTGTTACAATGGGTACCAAAAAGTCCAGCCCTTTGGTTCTTCTTTCTCTATTCTATTTATACAAAAGGGTGCCAGGCATTCTCTTTACATGAGTTGGTGCATATGATACACTTGTCCGTAAAATTAGATACAAGCTGTGGTGGTTCCGTTCGGCAGCTGTTAGGAGTGAAAACGCTCCATCTCTTCAACTTCGTTTTCGAAGTGCGCCAGGTGCTTGTCTCTGCATAGACTCGGTGCATATCCTACATTTGTCCAGGAATTGGGATATGAGCTGTGATGGCTCTGCCTGACAACTGGCTTTAGCAAAATAGCAGTCTCGGGCTAATTGCGGAAGTTGATTTCCCATATATGCATCAACAATATCAAGGGTGTCGAGTTGTGTGCTGGGTTGAATTAGATGCTCATCAATTTGAACCATCCTCGCCCTGTCTATTTTAGAGATTTCCACCAAATCTCTCTCATTTTTCTCCTTTATGTCAAGGGAGATCTGTTCCATATTTATTTTCCTCAGTGTCTCTATGTCTCCTCCATTCTCCATCCCTAATAGTTCAACGTTTATGTTTTTGAAGGTTTCTTCGAGTGAATTCATCACTTTTCGTGCCTTCTCCTTGCTCAAAGAAATATCATGCTCCCAATTCTTTAACAAAATATTACCCCTTGTCTGTTCGGCAACAGAAAGCCCAGGGGTTCCTACTGAAAACCTATTATTGGTAGCTAACACTGCTTCCTGGAAGACGACCCAAGCAGCTTCCGTGCTTCTTTCCTTGACAATAAGATTCTCAGAAATCTGATTCACCAACAAGCAATCCATTCGAAACTCCCCGATTTTCTTTAGTAGGCTCTGTTGAGTAGAAGAGACCCTGCTCCGAATTTTGATTGCTCAATATTTGACAATCTCGACATCAATCACCTTGCTTTCTGTGACCTCTAATTGAGCCCGTAATTGTGTGATCGTATCTCTCTGGTGGCTGAACTGCACCCGACTATCTCGGATGACTAAATTTGCCTTCTCCAGCTTGGTCTTGAGGACCTCAATCTCTTTCCTATCAGCTAATTGGTCCAGCTCTATAGCTCCACTCGCTTGAGTTTTAGCATCTTCGACAGCTGAAGCTATTCGTGCTTCAAGAGTTTTGATTAACCGATTCTTCGCTTTAAGATGATTTTTTAATGCCGCGACTGAGACTTGATTTGCTGTTGCGTACGCTCCCAACGTTCCTGCGATTTCAGTAGCAAATTCATCTCTCTTTTTATTTCTCCCATCGGTCATGACCTTGAATCTTTTAGCTGTGGATTCTCCCTCTTGGTAAAATTCTTTCTTTACCACAGCTTTCCTCTTTTTGTCAAAGAAGAATTCGTTAGGAGGGAGTTCTTCTGCCCTTATAGGCCTCATCTCTTCATCAAATATCCATCCTTCGCCAACGCTTACTTGTGCCGACTGCAAGGGTGTGACAGAGGCGATGGGTTGCCCGATTTGCTTCGCACCCTTCCTTGGTGTGGTGAGTGGATCTTGTTCTTTTGGGGGGTCAGAGGTCTTCGTTCCTGACTCCGGATTCTGAGTTTCTGGTGGGTTTGTATCCTTCATTCCTACCTCTGGACCATGCTCCTTAGGAGGACCAGTACTCTCCTTTTCCGTTTCTGGATCTTTCTCTTGTTTAGGGCTCTTCTCCTTGTCAGGGTTTTTCTCCTGTTCGGGGCCTTTTTCCCTTTCAGGCTTCTTCTCTTGTTCTACTTCCTGACGCTTCTTGGGGTTAGAGGTTTTCCCCTCAGAAATTTCGGCCTCTTTATCTTTATCCTTAGGAAGTCCCAAACCTCCCAGCACCACGGGGAGACATTGCTTCCTATTCGCCTAGAATTTTAAGACAGAATCCCTGTCTTCGGCCGCTAGGGATTCGATTCAGAATTGTACTTCCGAATAGGATCTGACACCTAGGAAAACATCATCCGAAGGCGAGGATTCATGTTCGAACCTCTTTAAGCCACAATTTCCTAAATGAGTACTTACGATCCTCTGTGGATCATGATTTTTATATTCAATATAGGCTACATTTAAGCCTTCTAAAGCTGCAGCTTCAGCCTTAGCATGTCCGAAATCGAGCAGGGAATATGAATCAAGCTGGATAGGGAAAGACGACCATACCTTCTTTGCTAATGTTTTTAGTTCTTTGCTTACACCGTCGATTACTGTCTGTCGAGCAATCTCATGACATGCCAGTTTATCAGGGATAAATTGTGGGAGTGCTAGAGGAGGAACAAAAGCTCCGAATACCCTGAAATAACAGAATTCTTCTTCCACGTACCAGTCGGCAATCTAACTCAGGTTCGCAACAATGCCATCTGATATGCGGGGTGGAAAAAGACCAAAAATGGTGACATGCAGGGGCACCATCACCCAATTAAAAATTTCATAAATAAACTCATTCGCATTATTTTCCCACAGTTTATC
>CBVK0100154067.1:0-29666 GCA_900067695.1 Picea abies
AAAAAACCCTAACATAATCTCTACCGTTAGATCTGCGACCTTATAATGAACGGTCCAGATTTACAATGAAATTACAATATACTTTTACAAGGCAATTTTTACTTCAGGGGCTTTGCCCCTAAACCCCCGCTTTCCCCCAAACCCCCCATCCGGGGGGATAGCCCCCCCGGACCCCGTAGAGGGGGTACCCCCCCTCTACACTCCCCTGCATGGAAGAGTGTACATGCTTCTGGGGTGTAAATACTTCATGGGGTATAAACACGGCTGAAAGCAAGGACCTATGAATCAAGAAGATAATCATGCTCCACAACCAACACTTATCTGCAGAACAGGAGTCCTCATAGGGCTATGGGGAGCATGACTCCTGAGGAGGCTTTCTCTAGGAAGAAGCTTGAGGTGGGGCACTTTAGGATTTTTGGGTGCATCACTTATTCATATGTCCCTTTTGAGAAGAGGACAAAGCTGGAGCCCATGGAAAAGAGAGGGATCTTTTTTGGGTACAATGAGACTTCAAAGGATTTTTGCATTTACCTTCCTTCCTTGAGAAAGACTGTCTTGAGGAGGGATGTCAGATTTGAGGAGGAAGAAAGCTTTAGGAAGTCTAGAGGGACAGAGAGAGGTGAGCAGTCTTCACCTCAGATTCAAGTGAGCCCACAACAGAGTACAGTGACACAGAGTTTGGGGCCACCAACTTTAGTGATGACAGGTTCACAGGTGACAGGGCCACAGAGTTCAGGTTCACAAGCTACTGGTCCATAGGTTTCAGAATCAAGTACTTCAGGGTCTACTACAAGATCATTGTCTTCATAAGATGGGGTTGAGTAGGGAGAGTCCCCTCCATAGGACACTACTTCAGAGAGGAGGAAGCCCAAGTGGCTTCAGGACACTTTGAGGGAGGCACAGGGTTTAGTGGGGAATCCCAGATAGGCAGTGAGGGAGAGTAAACCTCTTGAGAGGTTTTGTGGCTACATCATGATGGTGAGCAGTATTCGGGAGTCTAAGCCTTCCAATTTTGAGGAGGCCTCTAGTAGATAGGTATGGAGAGATGCCATGATGGAAGATTACAATTCCATCATGAAGAAGGATGTCTGGGAAGTTGTTCCTAGACCTGAGGGGAAGTCGGTGGTGATTTCTAGATGGCTCTACAAGCTAAAGTATTTTGCAGATGGTAGCATTGAGAAGTACAAAGCTCACTTTGTGGCTCAAGGGTTTTCACAATTTGAGGGAGTCAACTATGATGAGACCTTTGCACTGATTGCTAGATACACTTCGATCAGGGCAGTGATCTCCGTTGCAGCAGAGATGGGTTGGAAGATCCACCAGATGGATGTGAAGACTATATTTCTAAATGGTCTTATAGAGGAGGAGATGTATATTGAGAATCCAAAGGGCTTTGAGGTGCATGGGAGAGAGTCTCATGTGTGTAGACTGAAGAAGGCATTGTATGGGCTGAAACAAGCTCCCACAGCTTGGTATTCGAGGATAGATGCCTATTTGCAGCAATTGGGTTTTGAGAAGAGTGAGGCAGATACCAACCTATACTTCATTGTGGTTGGAGAGGATCCTCTCATTCTTCTACTATATGTGGATGATATTTTCATTACAGGAGCAGAGAGACTCATCAGCAGCTGCAAGGAGAGCCTTTCTTTAGAGTTCGAGATGACTGATATTGGACTGATGAATTACTTCTTGGGATTGGAGGTTTGGCAGGAGCCTGGACACATCTTCCTGGGACAAGGGAAGTATGTGTGTGATATTCTAAGCATATCTCAGATGGGAGATAGTAAGCCCATGACCACTCCCATGATTACCAACTGGAAGAAGCTTCATGCTTCTGAGTCACAGTTGGTGGATCCCACTTTGTATCGTCAGTGGATTGGGTCATTGATGTATTTGGTCAATACCAGGCCAGATATTTGTTTTGATGTCAACACTCTCAGTCAGTTCATGGTGGAACCTAGGAGAGTGCACTGGGTGGAAGCAAAACATGTGCTTAGGTATCTTTATGGTATGGTAGATTATGGTTCAGACTATCATAGGGGAGATGGAGTTCGTCTGGTTGGCTATATAGACTCAGATTGGACAGTATGTGTCAGTGACAGGAAAAGAACTTCAGGGTGTTGCTTTGGATTGGGATCAATAGTTGTGTCTTGGTATAGTTGGAAGCAAAAGTCAGTGGCTTTGAGTTCAGTAGAGGCTGAGTATATGGCAGCTAGTCAGGCTAGTTGTGAGGCCCTTTGGCTTCGCAAGATGTTGGTGGGATTGTTCGGTGTGCAGTTGAGGCCTACCATGATTTACTGTGATAATAAGAGTTGCATAAAACTCTCAAAGAATCCAGTTTTTCATGACTAGTCTAAGCATATCAAGATTCGATATCACTTCATCCGTGATTATGTTCAGAGAGGAGCTATGGAGCTACAATACATATCTATAGAGGAGCAGGTTGCAGACATACTCACCAAGGCATTGGGCAGAGGCAAGTTTGTATTTTTTAGGGACAAGCTTGGAGTGGTGAGTAACACTTTCATCGGTATGAGGGAGTGTTAAATTTTTAATTAAATAAAGTACCAAGGCAAGCGTTTCTCTTCCCTAGGCACCTAAGGGGGAGAAAGTGCCCCTAGTCAAATTAATTTGTGAGATGCAAATTAAAAGATAACTTTATGAATAAAGTGAGGGTGAGTAAAGAGACACCTAATCTTAGTCACTCATCTAATCTAATCTCAATCGTTAGATTAGAAAACCCCTCACCTTCCCTCATGAGGTCAACTAGGGCAAGAGGGCGCACCCATTATTGGGTAGTTCATTCATTTCTTGTTGAAAGAGTAAGAAAGAGCTGAGAGAGGTCGAGCTTAAGAAGAGAGACAACATTTTCTAAAGGAGAGCACACATCCCAAGGCAAAGAGCAGCATGGATTTTGAGGCAGTAGGTAGCAAGGAAGAATAGGTTGTACCGTACATATTTCTAAAGGCCGTATAGCAATAAATGTGCATAGAAATTGAGGTGGATAGCAGCTGTGTTTTCTGAAAGTATTGGCACACTTTTCAAGGCTATCATACAACATTTAATTGGCACAAAAATTGAGGAAGGATCTAGGCACACTTTTCTGGGTGAGAAAAGTCTATACAGTCAATACAGACTTACACAGAAATTGAGCGCTGTACCACAAAAAATTCTAGGCATGTTTTTCAAGGTGCTGGCACATTTTTCAAGAAATTTTTCCTGTTGGGTTTTTCATAGTCTTGGAAGAATTTTGGGCACAAATTTCGAGACATTCTGTACAACATTAATTGTTGGGACAACCGTACAATTGTATGGATTTTTGGTTCAGAAATTGAGGAGCAAAGCTACAGGAATGTCCAGATAAGTTTGTGTAAATTTCTGAAGATGAATATGTTGTAAAAGAAATTTCTCATAAGCTCAATAATAATAAAAATCCCTCTCTCACTAGTTTTCCCCTTGTGGGTTTTTCCAGGGTCGAAGTTAGACTGGAAATTCTTGTGTCTAAATTTTCTGAGTTTTGCATACTACTGATATTTTATTTCTGCATTGAAAACGATGTTCAGAATCCTCATGTTTCAGTTCTGAAGTTTATTTTCTGTTAAGTTTTTTATATGCTGAAACTGTGCTGAAACTGTGCTAAAACTGGGTTTGGGCATTTAACTTTGGCTGAAAAATTAGCGAGACCGAAACTAGGTTGGGGTTTGAAATTTTAACAGTTTTGTTTTAAAGCTTGCGTAAAAATGAAAACAATCCCGAGCTTAGTTTTTATTCTTTCTCATGCTCCTAAATACATGAAAACAAATTACTGAGCTTAGTCTTTGTTATTTCTCATGCTCATAAATCAATGAGAATGTAACCAAGTATACTTTCATCACTTTTTCAGACTCGTAAAGGTTATACGAAAAAGGAACCCACTGGCGTTCCCATTAAGCTCTTTTCAGACACTCTAAACATGAAAAGATTGTTGATCGGTCTTGTTCTTTTCACACTCGTTAAAGTATTAGAAAAACAGCTACTGAGCGATAGTTTATCTCTTTTTTGGTCTCATTGGACTACTTTACGAAAAAGGAACTGAGAGAGTTCTCTTTAAGTGTTTTTTAGACTCTATAAACATGAAAAACCCCCAAGTTTTCTATCTTTAGACTCGTTAAACAAGCATTGAAAGACATATATGGGGCCAAACCACTCCTTCCTAGGGTTCATTAAACATACTCCGAGGGACTCGTCCAAAGGATGAGATTACATTACAAGCATATGTTATTCTCCTCAAGCTTGCATAAAAATAAAGAGGTAATCGCCAGAAATGGTGGGGGAAAAATTGGGAAAGAAATGTATCTAAAACTGTATTCTGTGGAAGAATCACTTTTGAACATGAAACTGATGCAGGAGCATCATAAGAAGCCAACGACACAAGCAATGTAAAATTTGGAAGACAGCCGGAAAAGCACCAGCGCACGTTTTTGAAATGTTTTAAAAAATTAATGAAGCAGATATTAATGTGATAGCTAGGGGAAGCGTACTTACATTTATATCTTAGATGTTGTAAACAGATCTTGATCACTGCTCTCATCTATAGAATGTAAATTCATTTATACGTAATTAATGAAAGTAGGTAGATTTGAATTCATAGATTAGACAATTTAGAGAGTAGGAGGGAAAACGGATATAGACACCCTCACCCTTGTATCATTGAAATGTTTATGATCATTTAGATTTCATAAGCAGTAGAGATGTAGTAGAGAGCTATAGAGAAGAACCCATGTACGGAAGCACTTGAGTTAATATATGAATCTTCGTCTGAATTTTCATGGTGTTGTGATGCTTACTGTTTACATTTGTTGAATAGTATGTTTACAGTTGCTTTGTTTCTCTGTATGCATTTGTTTCAATGCCATGTTATGTGTATGATTTCATGTTGAGTGTATGAAGTCTAAGAGAGGAAAAGAATGAGTTTCAATTGTTTCTCTTCCTTAGAATTTCTGCAAGGAGTGCAGCGAACATCCACAAGGTGTGTGTTGATGAGGGTATGAGTTTTATTTCAGAAAGCTCAAGAGAGATACCATTGTTCTCATACCAGATGAAGTGTAGGTGAAACACAGAGCTGTACAAGGTGTGCGCAGGCCAATTGAAGCCTTGGATTTTATAAATCCAGAAGGAAGATTGAAGGAGCACTATTGCAAGGAGTGCACAGGGTCGGAGACTCAAATAACCAGAGGTTATTTGAAGGCTTTCCACAAGGAGTGCGAGCAAGGATCCTTTTGGAAAGCTTGAGTTTAACAGTGAAAGTTCAGGAGGGATTTAACATTTGGTGTGATCAAAGGGATACGGAGGCTGAAATCGTCTCACAGAAGTTAAATTCAGGAGGGAGAACACCGAGTCGTTGGACAGGGGTCATTGAAGAGTGCATCTAGTGGTCATAATTCTTTGTGGAGAACTCGCAAAGTCATGAGGACCATAGGATCCAAAGGAGCTACAAGGTGGTTAGGAGTTGGATGAATCTGCCACCCTATCATCAAGAACCAACATGGACCATTGATCATGGCCTATCTAAGCCATCAGATCATTTCAGGAATTCAGGATCCATAAGTTCAAAGTGCAGACCAAAATCCTTGGTCACTCTAAAACCCGAATCGCGAAAAGGATTGCTAAGGGTGAAATTTCGGTATTTCGGGGTTCGACATACTAGAAATATCGATGACAAGGAACCAGGACCTTAGCATTGAAAATCATGAAATCATAAAACACAACGTGCCTTTGGTGTGAAACATTGGCATTTCGGCATATCAGGATTCAACATTTTGGAACCCCTGATGACAAGGAGCTGGAGCACTTTGCATTGAAAACCCCGAAGTCATGAAATCTGAAGTGTCTTTGGAATGGAATCATGGAATTTTGGCATTTTGAGGTCCGGGAAGTAGAGGAGACAAGTGATTTTTGGAACCAATAGTTTCAAACCCCTGGTACACGAAATCCTAAAAAAGGGTCGCTATTTCAAAATTCGGGAATGGGTGCGGCAAGTGAGTTCGGATCGAGAATTGCGAACTCTCGATACATGAAGTCCTGAAAGGCCATCGATTGCACATTCCATGGGACGTACAGCTCATTTTGGCATTCCAACATTTCAGAATTCGGGGAATCATAAGGCAAGAGGAACGATTGTTGGGTCATTCGCTCAAGTCCCGAAAAGCCAAATTTAGTGGCAATAGGTGGTGTGAGTTGGAACGGTCAGCCCTCATTGACAATTCACATTTCGGCATTTGTCAGGAGCTGTGGGGATATATCGGGACTCTCCAACTCCCAAAACCCAAAGTCCTTTGTGGCTCAAACAAAGGGTTTGATTAACCCTTGACATTGTTTTAGTGAAGATCCTGTGTGGATCTCGGCCCGAGGGCAGGGGGTCTGCATCAGTTGTGGTATCAGAGCTCAGAACAAATTCTTTTCTTTCTGTAGCAGAGAGAAGGGAGGAAATTTTATAATTATTCCTTCGAGAAGAAGAGACAGGAAAATACCTGATCCAATAGAGGAAAGAGAAATGCCGAGAAGAAGAGACAGGCAAGTACCTGATCTAGCAAGGGAAAGAGAGATGCGTGAATTACGTGCCAGGCTTGATGCTATGGAGAAAACAAAGAGGCACATAGTTGACGTTGGAAATATCAATAAGATTGAAAGTGAAAATGAAGCTGGAAATGAAGGAGAAGAAGTTGCATTCGAAGATGCTGTAGAAGAATGCCTATTCAGGGTTGTTGCTAGGATAGGTGCTAGAGCAAAAATGGACATTCCAATGTATGAAGGAAACTTGGATGTTAAAGAACTTCTAGACTGGATTAGAGCTCTAGAAAAATACTTCAACTATGAGGATGTTGAGGAAGATAAGAAAATCAAACATGATGTTACCAGACTTAAAGGGCATGCAACACTGTGGTGGGATGAACTATAGGCTGGCAGACGCTACAAGGGCAAGCAGAAAATCAAATGTTGGGATAGAATGGTTGCAAAGATGAAAGCCAAATTTATACCCATGGATTATCAAATCACTTTGTTTCAGAGGATGTAGAATTTGAGATAGAAGCTGATGTCAGTGAAGGAATACACTGAAGAATTATACAAGATAAACATCAGAGCAGGTCATCGGGAAAGCGATGATGAAAAAGTTGCCAGGTACATGAATGGTCTGCGATATGACATTCAATATGAGATGAGCATGATGACTATTCGGACTATGGAATATGCTTATCAGATGGCTCTGAAATCAGAAGAGAAGCTGAGCTAGAAGAAAGGTCAAAGAGGCTGAGGTAGAATTCAAAGCAGAGGCAAGACGATTGCCTAGGGTAGAACTCAGAAACCTAAAGAAGAGGAGAAGAAACCTCAAACTCAACCTGAGAGAGGAGGAAGCTCATAGGGAAGTCAGTATGCTGATAGAAATACTTTTCCTCGAGCCAGAAGAAGAGGAAGAGGTAGAGGAGGTGAAGTGAAATGCTTTGTCTGTGCAAAAATTGGACATAAATCATATGAGTGTCCATATAAGAAGAAAGATAATGGTGAAAATTACATTGTTGAAGCTCAAATATGGAATGTTGAGGCAGAAGACACTAAGGGTAGAAGATCCTTAATGATGAGGAAAGTTCTCTTGAAGCTAGAGAAGGAAGCAGAAAACCCATCCCAAGGAAACAATTTGTTTTAGACTGCTTTCAAAACTAAGGATAGAGTATCCAAGGTCATAGTGGATAGAGGTAGCACAAACAATCTCATATCTAAAGAGATGGTAGAAAAGTTGGAGATGGAGACTGTTGCACATCCAAGCCCATACAGAGTTTCGTGGCTACAAAAAGGACATCAGGTAAATGTCACTAAACAATGTTTAGTTGAATTTAAAATAGGAGGATATAAAGATGAAATATTATGTGATGTCATTCCCATGGATGCTTGTCATCTATTGCTGGGTAGTCCATGGCAATATGACAAAAACATAGTTCATGATGGGAGAAATAACACATACACCCTGGAGAAAAATGGTAGGACTCACATGTTGATGCCAATTAAGGATAAAGAGGTGAAAACAGAAATGAGCAACACTGTACTTCTCATGAGTGGGAAGGAACTTCTTAATGAGGTTAAGAAGAAGGAAGACACACAATTTATTGTGGTCAGGAAGCCCAAAATTGTTTTGACCAGTACGAGGATAGATGATTTACCAGAAGAAATCCAGGAGTTGTTGGGAGAGTTTATTGATATAGTAGTGGATGAACTACCTTGTTCATTTCCACCTATCAGGAGTATAAGCCATCATATTGATCTTATACCTAGAGCCATTTTTCTAAACAAAGTAGCATATCAGTTGATGCCGCAGGAAAATGAAGAAGTTAAGAGACAGGTCCAGGACTTAATGGACAAAGGATTCATTCGAGAAAGCTTGAGTCCATGCACTATTCTAATACTGCTCATCCCAAAGAAAGATGGAGGCTGGAGAATGTGTACAGACTCAAGGGATATGAATAAGATTACCATTATATACATATTTCCATTGCCAAGGATGGATGACTTGATGGATTGCTTGAGTGGAGCAAGATTTTTTTTGAATATTGATTTGAAAAATGGATATCATCAAATTCGAATGAGAGAAGGTGATGAATGGAAGACAACATTCAAAATGAATGAGGGGCTATATGAATGGCTTGTCATGCCATTTGGCTTAACAAATGCACCCATTACTTTCATGAGGTTGATGAACAAATTCTTGAAAGATTTCATAGGGAAATTCGTCATTGTATATCTTGATGATATATTAATTTTCAGCAAGACAGAAGTAGAACACTTAAAGCATTTAGTTGCAGTAATGAAGAGATTACAACAAGAGAAATTGCTGATTAATATGAAGAAAACATCATTCATGAGAACAAAACTCATTTATTTGGGTTTTGTTATCTCTGCAAATGAATTAAAAATGGATCCAGAAAAGATAAAGGAAATTAAATATTGGCCATCGCCGAAGAGCATGTTTGAAGTTCGAAGCTTCCATGGTTTGGCTATCTTCTACAGGAAATTCATCAGAAACTTCAGTGGAATTAGCACATCGATGATGGACATGGTGAAGAAAAGGTATAAATCTTTTCACTAGACGGAGGAAGCGGAGAAGAGTTTCAATATGCTGAAGAAGAAGATCACGGAGCAACCAATTCTAGTTTTGCCAAATTTTAGCAAGACATTCCAGGTCAGGTGTGACATGAGTGGATTTGCAATTGGAGTAGTCTTGAGCCAAGATGACAGGCTGGTCACATATTTTAGTGAAAAACTGAATGAAGCAAAGATTAAGTACTCCACATATGACAAGGAATTTTATGCAGTCATACAAGTGCTGAAGAAATGGAGACACTATTTGGTTCCCAAGGAGTTTGTTTTGTACAACGATAATCACACTTTACAATTTGTGACTCGACAGGAGAATTTGAACCAAAAGCATGCTAAATGGGTTGAATTCATGCAGAATTTTACTTTTGTGACTAAGCATATTTCTGGAACTGCTAACAAAGTTGTTGATGCTTTGAGCAGAAAATGTTTGCTTATACAAGAATTCAGAGTTAATACTTTAGGTTTCAATAACCTTAAATAAATGTACAGGGATGACCCAAATTTTAAAGAGGCATATGAGGCATCTGAGAATCGAATTCTTAGGGACAGAAGCCAATGCACTGAATACATGATCCAGGATGGATTATTGTTTAGGGGAAATCAACTATGTATTCCAAAATGCTCCACGAGGGAGAATCTTCTAAAGGAAAAACACAGTGGAGGATTGGCTGGACATTTCAGTCATGACAAGACGTTCTCAAAGCTGAATGTCTCATATTTTTGGCTAGGGATGAGGATAGATGTTAATAAATTCATGGATAGATGCAGAATTTTCCAGCACTCGAAAGGAAAAAGGTAGAACAGAGGGTTATACCAACCATTGCCCATACTTGAAAGGCCATGGGACATAGTGAGCATGGATTTCATATTGGGACTGCCAAGGACACAGAGAGGATATGATTCAATCTTTGTGGTAGTTGAGATATTTTCAAAAATGGCACATTTCATACCATGCCAGAAAACTAGTGACACAACTCATATTGCAAACCTATTTTTCAAGGAAGTCATCAGACTTCACGGCTTGCCAAAGAGTATCGTTTCTGATCGAGATACCAAGTTCATAGGGCATTTCTGAAGAACCTTATGGAAGAAGTTGGGGACAAGTTTGTCTTTTAGTTCAGCATATCATCCTTAGATGAATGGATAGATAGAGGTCATGAACAAGAGCTTGGGAGATTTTTTGAGGAGCTTAGTGACTAAACACCACAGTCAATGGGATCACATTCTTCCACAGGTGGAATTTTCTTACAATGATTCAATAAATAGAAGCACAGGGCAAAGTCCATTCTAGATTGTATATGGAATGCATCCAAGAGGAGTTTCTGAATTGAATGATTTGGAACAAAATGAATTTAGGAGTGCTAGTGCAAAGGACTTTGCAGAAGGAATGAAGGAGCTCCACAGCCGAGTTAAGGAGTGATTGCAGAGTTCAAGTCAAGAATACAAGTGGAGAGCAGATCAAAACAGGTGAGAACTTCAATTTGAAGTTAGTGATCTAATTCTTGCACATCTGAGGAAGGAAAGGTTCCCAAGGGGAACGTATAACAAACTGAAGATGAAAAAGATTGGACTATGCAAGGTCATATGGAAATTTGGAGCAAACACATATGAAATTGAATTACCCAATGGGGTCGAAATATCACCGATATTCAATGTTGTGGATTTATACCCTTACAGAGCTGAAGAAGAAGGAGCAAAGGAGGAACAGAAAAAAAATCAGTGGACAAAACAAATGCCTATAGTTGTAGATCCACAGAGGGAAAGCATAATTGACAAGAGGATTAGCAAAAAGACCAGGAGAAAAGAGTATTTTGAATACTTGGTCAAATGGAAGGGACATCGAGTTGAAGATGCCAGTTGGGAGGATGAAGAAGAAATTCATAAGCATGGACAGACCGTGCAAGATCTCATGAATAGGATTTCATGAAAATTTTCAAGTGACGGAGTATGATGCAGGAGCATCATAAGCAGCCAGCGAAGAAAGCAACGTAAAAGGTGGAAGACAGCTGGAAAAGAACCAACGCACGTTTTTGAAATGTTTTGAAAAATTAATGAAGCAGATATTAATGTGATAGCTAGGGGAAGCATACTTACATTTATATCTTAGATGTTGTAAATAGATCTTGAGCACTGCTCTCATCTATAGAATGTAAAAGCATTTATATGTAATTAATGAAAGTAGGTTGACACAGCCGCACCCGCAGGCATGCCCGCTCACAGGATCTTCTCCTTCCTTGGCCCGAAGAACACTAACTGGTCCTTCTATTTCCCTATCGGGAAATCTACACCCTCAACACTATTCACATGATCCCCTCTCTTTACTTATCAGGGAATTGGACTTCGCGACTTCGTGATGTCAAAGGTCGATCACTGGGCTCTCGAATCCCCGAGACCCGATGCCTCAGTCAACGCTGAATTTTCTCTTTCCTCTATCGGAATTTTTCCTATTGTGATTTCGGTGCTCGTGATGCCAAGCAACTCGTCTTACCGACTCCCGATGCCCGATACGCCAAAACTCCAACACACACGTGCGAGTTGATTTTTCCACTTTCCATCATTTCTATTGGGATTTTGGACTTCGCGGGATCACGAATCCTGATGTCAATGGGTTCGGAACTTTACTTTCCCTGAACTCCGATATGGTGTGCCACCTGTCCTCCACTCACCGACTCTACTATGGCCCACACACACTACCCTTTGACTGTCGGGATATCGTGATTCTTGTTGCAATAATTTGGATCTTCGACTCACGAAACCCCAATCCACGATATGTGTGTGAATCCAACAATCCTCATGGTCCTGATCAATGACTCCTCCCCTCCTGAGCTTGGAACCTTTTGGGAATACATCACAGTATATTCCCTGCACCTTTCCAAGATCTAACAGCTCATGGTGATTCGTGAATTCTCCTTGGGGAATTTCGACCGTCTGTTCCTTCCTGATGAATTCCGCAAAATGACTAATTGTTCCTTCACGAAACTCGAACACCTGCATGAAAACCTTGTGACACTTCATGCCAACCTTCAAGGCACAACTTCCCTATGCTTCCCTTCCACAAGTTGAATGCCTATCCTTTCTGAGATTTTCTCATGACCTTCAAGTCCTTCAGGAAAACTCTTGCACACACTTCTTGGGGAAAACCTTTAACCACACCTAAGTGTTGAAGTCTCTCGACTCTACACACACCTGCAGTAGCAGTCTCTCAATGCTCTTCTTAGGTTCACAACCCTGAAATTCCTTCAGCCTGCACACTCCTTGCATGGCTTCTGTGCCCAACTACACCTTTGGGATGAATGAGAACAAAAGTTGTCTCTATCTGAACCCTCTGTGAACGCACTCCTTGCGGACTCTTCAACTGCACTCCTTATAGGAATTCTCTGGCTCAAGTAGAGAAACAATTGAAACTCATTCCTTCACCCTTTCAGACTTCAATTCATACATGAAATCACATACACAGCATATAAAATCAAATGTATAACAGGAAGCAAACGTTCATGAGCCTATCAACATCAATACACAAAGAACAACACAACCCATGAATTTGAATCAAAGCTTTCTTCTATTAATTCAAATGTTTGTACATGGGAATTCTTACATAGCTATCTGCTTGATCTTGCTCTTCCTGGATTGATTATTTTACAATGCACAATGAGGGTGTCTATATCCTGTTTCCCTCTTGTGCTCTAAAGATATCAAATCTAGAATTAATTTCTATCTAACTGCATTAACTATCTTAAATACCGTCTATCTACTAAGGACAAGAGATATCCTCTCAAGGTCCATTTACAATATACAAGTGTTCCTCATCTTAATGGTTCATTTAAGATCATGCAACAATTCCAAAGTGTTTTCAAAATTTGTGCTGGCTTGCCTGATGTGTTGGCGATGCTCCTGCATCATACTCCCTTGCTTGAAAATTTTCATGGGATCCTATCCATAAGCTCCTGCATGGTCTTTCCATGCTTCTATATTTCTACTTCAGTCTCCCAGCTGGCATCTTCAACTAGATAGTTCTTCCACTTGACCAGATACTCGAAGTATTACTTCCGCCTGGTCGTTTTTCTCACTCTCTTTTCCAGTATGCAATCCATCTACAATTTCTCTGCAACTGGCATCTGTTTCATCCACTAGATCACTAGATGCTCAGCTCCAGTCTTTACTTCTCCAGCCCTATATGGGTACAAATCTGAGATATTGAATATCGAAGATATTCCGATCCCATCGGGTAGTTCAATCTCATAAGCATTTGTCCCAAATTTTTTCAAGACCTTTCATGGTTCGATTTTCTTCATCTTAAATTTATTATATGTCCCTCTTGGGAACCTTTCTTTCCTCATATGTGCCAGAACCAGATCACCAACCTCAAACTGAAGTTGTCTTCTATGTTGATCGGCTTTGCGCTTGTATTCCTGATTTGACTCCTGCAACCGCTCCTTCACCTTGCTGTGAAGTTCTCTCATTGCCTCAGCGAATTCTTCTGCACTAGCGCTGCTAGTCGCAGTCTGTTCTGAATTCCTTAGTTTAGAAACTCCTCTCGGCTTCATGCCATAAACAATCTGAAATGGACTTCTGGCCTGTGCTTCGATTCACTGAGTCATTGTATGCAAACTCTACCTGTGGTAATATATTGTCCCACTGGCTGTGGTGTTCTGTCACCAAGCTTCTCAAAAAGTCTCCCAGACTTATGTTGACCACTTATGTCTGTCCGTCCATCTGAGGATGATACACTGAACTAAATGACAAGTTAGTTCCCAACTTCTTCCATAAGGTCCTCCAAAAATGCCCTATGAATTTCGTATCCCGATTCGAAACTATACTTTTCGATAACCCATAAAGTCGAATGACCTCTTTGAAAAACAAGTTTGCGATGTGAGTTGCATCGCTGGTTTTCTGACATGGAATGAAGTGTGACATTTTAGAAAACCTATCCACTACCACAAATATTGAATCAACACCTCTTTGTGTCCTTGGCAACCCCAATACAAAATCCATGCTTATCGCCTCCCATGGCCGCTCTAGTATGGGTAATGGCTGATAAAACCCTGCATTCTGCTTCCTTCCCTTCGAATGCTGGAAAATTCTACACCTGTCTACAAATATTTTGACATCTTCTCACATTCCCAGCTAAAAATAGGATTCATTAAGCTTTGCGAATGTTTTATCATGGCCAAAATGTCCTGCCAATCCTCCACTGTGTTTCTCCTTTAACAGATTCTCCCTCATGGAGCATTTCGGAATACACAGTTGATTGCCTCTTAACAACAATCATTCCTCGATCATATAGTCTATCCATTGGCTTCTATCTCTGAGAACTGGATTCTCAGCTGCTTCATACACTTCCTTGAAATCCTGATCATTTGCGTACATGTCCCCGAGATCTGCAAAACCTAACGTTTTGACTCTGAACTCCTGCAACAACAAACACTTCCTGCTCAAAGCATCAGCCACTTTGTTAGTAGTACCAGAAATATGCTTAATCACAAAAGTGAAATTTTGCATATACTCAACCCATTTGGCATGTTTTTGATTCAACTTCTCCTGTTGAGTCACAAACTGCAGTGCATGATTGTCACTGTACAATACAAACTCTTTGGGTATCAAGTAGTGCCTCCATTTCTTCAATGCCTATATGATAGCATAGAATTCTTTATCATACGTGGAGTATTTCAATTTTGCTTCATTCATCTTCTCGCTGAAATATGCTATCGGCCTGTCTTCTTGACTCAAGACCACCCTGATTGCAAATCCTCTTGCATCACATTTCACTTGAAATGTTTTCTGGAAATCCAGCAACACCAAAACCGGTTGTTTCATCATCTTCCTTTTCAATAGATTAAAGCTTTTATCAGCCTCTGTTGTCCAGTGAAAATACTCATGCCGCTTCTTCACTGTATCCATCATCACTGCACTGATTCCACTGAAATTCCTGATGAACTTCTGGTAGAAACTAGCTAACCCATGAAAACTTCTTACCTCAAAGATATTCTTCGGTGATGGCCAATTCTCGATTACTTCCACCTTATCTAGATCCATCCTCAACTCATTAGCCTAAATAAAAAAACCCAAGTAAATGAGCTCTGTCTTCATGAATGAAGACTTCTTCATGTTTATCAACAACTTCTCCTGCTGTAGTCTCTACATCACTGTAGCCAAATGCTTCAAGTGTTCTACCACTGATTTACTGTAAATCAGTATGTCATCCAAATACATAATGATGAACTTCCCAATGAACTCCCTCAGGACTTCATTCATCAACCTCATGAAGGTACTTGGTGCATTTGTTAATCCAAATGGCATAACAAGCCATTCATACGAACCTTCGTTTGTCTTGAATGTTGTCTTCCATTCATCGCCTTCTCTCATGCGAATCTGGTGATATCCACTTTTCAAATCAATCTTTGAAAAGTATTTTTCTCCGCTCAAGAAATCCATCAGATCATCCATCCTTGGCAATGGAAATATGTACCTGATGGTTATCTTGTTGATCACCCTTGAGTCGGTACACATCCTCCAGCCTCCGTCTTTCTTCGGACTGAGTACTGTTGGAACAACACATAGACTCAAGCTTTCCCTGACCAATCCCTTGTCCAACAAATCCTGGACTTGCCTTTTAACCTCCTCATTCTCCTGCGGTGTCAGTCTATACGTGGCTTTTTTCGAAAAACTAGCTCCTGGTATGAGGTCAATGTGATGACTCACACTCCTAATCAGTGGCAATGAATGAGGTAGTTCGTCCACTATAATGTCAGTGAAATCTTCCAGCAGTTCCTGAATCTCATCTAGTAAATCATCCACTCTCATGCTAGTCAGAACAATCCTCAGTTTCCTAACCAAAAATAATTGTGGATCTTCTTTCTTCTTCACCTCTGTAAGAAGTTCCTTCCCACTCATGAGAAGTATTGTGTTTCTTACCTCTGGCTTCACCTCCTTATCCTTTATTGGAAGCAACATGTGTGTCCTCCCATTCTTCTCCAGGGTGTATGTGTTCATTCGCCCATCATGAATCACATTGCTATCATATTGCCATGGTCTACCCAACAATAGATGACAAACATCCGTGGGAATGACATCACACAAGATCCTATCATTATATCCACCTATCTTAAATTCAACCAAGCATTATTTAGTAACAGTTACCTGGTGTCCTTTCTGTAGCCACGAAACTCTGTATGGGATTGGATGATCAGTCGTCTCTAGCTCTAGCTTCTCTACCATCTCTATGGATACGATATTATCCATGCTACCACTGTCTACGATGACCTTGCACACCTTTTCCTTGGTTTTGCAAGCAGTCATGAAAAGTCTGGTCCTTTGGAGTAAGCTTTCCACCTCCTTCTCGGATGTCAAAAGGACTTTTCGCATCATAAGCGATCTTTCTCCTTCAGTGTCTTCGGCCTCAGCATCCCGCCTCTACGCTTCGCTGATGTGAGCTTCCCCAATGTCCTTCTTTTTCTCTGGACACTCGTATGACTTGTGCCCATTTTTTCCACATGTGAAGCATGTGATTACTCCACCTCTTCCTCTTCCTCTACCTCTAGTACGAGGAAAAGTATTTCCATTAGCATAATCTCCTCTCTACTCATTATGTTGTCCTCTTTGCTCAGCATATTGCTGCCCTCGCTGTGAGGTTCTACCTCTCTCTGCATGAGTCTGAGGTTTCTTCCATTCCTCCTTGGGCTTCTGATATTTGTCCTGGGCAATTTCTTTGACTCTGTGCTGGCTTCTGCCTCGGCCCCTCTGACTTTGCTTTCGGCTCAGCTTCTCTTTTTCTTTTAGAGCCATCTAATAAGCATCTTCCACCATTCGGATGGTTACCATGCTCATCTCATCCTGGATATCATATCTCAGGCCATTCATATATCTGGAAACTTTCTCATCATCGCTCTCCCAATGACCTTCCCTGATGTTCAGTCGATAGAATTCCTCAGTGTATTCTTTCACTGTCATCAGCTTCTGTCTCAGGTTCTGCATCCTCCTGAACAGAGTAATCTGATAATCTCTCGGGATGAATTTCACTTTCATCTTTGCGATCATCCTGTCCTAGCTCTTTATCTTTTGCTTGCCCTTACAATGTTTTTCAACTTGTAGTTCATCCCACCACAATGCTACGTGTCCTTTCAAGCGTGTGACAGCATGCTTGACTTTCTTATCCTCTTCGACATATTCATAGTCAAAGTATGTATCTAGAGCTCTAATCCAATCTAGAAGCTCCTATGCATCCAAGTTTCCATCGTAAACTGGAATGTCCATCTTTTCTTTTGCACCCATCTTGGCAATATCTTTGATCAAATGCTCATTTGATGCATCTTCGATTGCAACTTCCTCTTCACGTTCAACCTCAACCTCGCTTTTGGAATCACTGAGATCCCCTACACTAGCTGTGTGTCTTTACGTTGTCTCCATGTCTTCGAGTCTCGCTCAAAGGTCTCGCATTTGTCTCTCCATTTCTGGATTGGTTACCTGCCTACCTCTTCTTCTTTGCAGCTCCCTATCCTCTGGATCAGGTGACTGTCTTTCTCTTCTCGGTGGCACAATGAATTTTCCTCTTCTCTGCTACAGAAAGAAAACAACCTTTCTGGGTTCTGATACCAAATGACGTTGTGCATCAGAGTACTCCTTACCTCTTATGCCTTCCTCGCGTGAAATATACAGATAAGAATCTGAGGCTCTGATACCAAACTTGACGCAACCACACCCACAGGCATGCCCACTCACAGGATCTTCTCCTTCCTTGGCACGAAGAACACTAACCGGTCCTTCTATTTCCCTATCGAGAAATCTACACCCACAGCACTATTCATGTGATCCCCTCTCTTTAATTATCGGGGAATCGGACTTCGCGACTTCGTGATGTCAAAGGTTGATCACTAGGCTTTCGAATCCCCGAGACCAGATGCCTCATTCAATGCTGACTTTTCTCTTTCCTCTATCAAAATTTTTCCTATCGCGATTTCAGTGCTCGTGATGCCAAGCAACTTGTCTTACCGACTCCCAATTCCCGATACGCCGAAACTCCGACGCACACGTGCGAGTTGATTTTTCCACTTCCTGTCACTTCTATCGGGATTTCGGACTTCGCGGGATCACGAATCTTGATGTCAATGGGTTTGGAACTTTACTTTCCCCAAACTCCGATACGGTGTGCCACCTGTCATCCACTCACTGACTCTGCTGTGGCCCACACACACTGCCCTTTGACTGTCAGGATATCGCGTATCGCGATATCATGATTCCTGTTGCAATAATTTGGAGCTTCAACTCATGAAACCCCTATCCATGATATGCATGTGAATCCAATGACCCTTGTAGTCCTGATCAATGGCTCCTCCCCTCCTGAGCTTGGAACCTTTTGGGAATATGTCGCAGTATCTTCCCTGCACCTTTCCAAGATCTAATAGCTTATGGTGATTCGCGAATTCTCCTTGGGGAATTTCGACCGTCCGTTCCTTCCAGATGAATTCTGCGAAATGACTAACTGGTCCTTCATGGAACTCGTCCACCTGCATGCAAACCTTGCTATGCTTCGTGCCAACCTTCAAGGCACAACTCCCCTACACTGCCCTTCCACAATTTGAAGGCCTATCCTTCCTGAGCTTTTCTCACGACCTTCAAGTCCTTCAGGAAAACTCTTGCACACACTTCTTGTGGCAAACATTCAACCACGCCTAAGTGTTGAAGTCTCTCAACTCTACGCACACCTACAACAGCAGTCTCTCAATTCTCTACTCAAGTTCGCAACCTTGAACTTCCTTCAGCCTGTGCACTCCTTGCATGGCTTTTGTGCCCAACTACACCTTTGGGATGAATGAGAACAAAAGTTGTCTCTATCTGAACCCTCTGTCAATGCACTCCTTGTGGACTCTTCAACTGCACTCCTTGCAGGAATTCTCTGGGTCAAGTACAGAAACAATTGAAACTCATTCCTTCACCCTTTCAGACTTCAATTCATACATGAAATCACATACACAACATATAAAAGAAAATGTATAAAAAGAAGCAAACGTTCATGAGCCTATCAACATCAATACACAGAGCACAACACAACCCATGAATTTGAATCAAAGCTTTCTTCTATTAATTCAAATGTCTGTACATGGGTGTTCTTACACAACTCTCTGCTTTCTCTTGCTCTTCCTGGATTGATTATTTTACAATGCACAATGAGGGTGTCTATATCCCGTTTCCCTCTTACGCTCTAAAGCTATCAAATCTAGAATTAATTTCTATCTAATTGCATTAACTATCTTAAATGTCATCTATCTACTAAGGACCAAAGCTATCCGCTCAAGGTCCATTTACAATATACAAGTGCGCCTCATCTTAATGGTTCATTTAAGATCGCGCAACAATTCCAAAGTGTTTTCAAAATTTGTGCTGGCTTGTCCAGCTGTCCTCCACTTCTGTGTTGGCTTGCTTGATGTGTTGGTGATGCTCCTGTATCATAGGTATATTTGAATTCATAGATTAGATAGTTTAGAGAGTAGGAGGGAAAATGGATATAGGCACCCTCACCCTTGTATCATGAAATTTTTTATGATCATTCAGATTTCATAAGCACTAAAGATGTAGCAGAGAGCTGTAGAGAAGAACCCATGTACAGAAGCACTTGAGTTAATATATGAATATTTGACTCAATTTTCATGGTGTTGTGATGCTTACTGTTTACATTTGTTGAATGGTATGTTTATAGTTGCTTTGTTTCTCTGTATGCATTTGTTTCAATGTTGTGTTATGTGTATGATTTCATGTTGAGTGTATGAAGTCTGAGAGAGGAGAAGAATGAGTTTTGATTGTTTCTCTTCCTGAGAATTCCTGTAAGGAGCACAATGAATGTCCACAAAGTGTGTGTTGACGAGGGTCTGAGTTTTATCTCAGAAAGCTAAGGAGAGATACCATTGTTATCATACCAGTTGAAGTGCAGGTGAAACACAAAGCCGTGCAAGGTGTGCACAAGCCAATTGAAGCCTTGGATTTTATAAATCCAGAAGGAAGGTTGAAGGACCACTATTGCAAGGAGTGCACAGGGTCGGAGACTCAAATAACTAGAGGTTATTTGAAGGTTTGTTGCAAGGAGTGCGAGCATGGATCCTTTTGGGAAGCTTGATTTTAATAGTGAAAGTTTAGGAGGGATTTAACCTTTGGAGTGCTCAAAGGGAGATGGAGGCTAAAATCATCTCATAGAAGTTAAGGTCAGGAGGGAGAACGTTCACTAGATAGGGGTCATTGAAGAGTGCATCTGGTGGTCAGAATTCTTCGTGGAGAACTCGCGAAGTCACGAGGACCGTAGGATCGAGAGGAGATGCAAGGTGGTTAGGAGTTGGATGAATCCTCCACCCTGTCATCAAGAACTAATGTGGACCATTGATCATGCTCTATCTGAGCCATCAGATCATTTGGAGAATTCAGGACCTGTAAGTTCGGAGTGCAGACCAAAATCCTTGGTCACTCTAAAACCTAAATCGCGAAAAGGATTGCTAAGGGTGAAATTTTGGTATTTCAGGGTTCGACATACCAGAAATATTGATGACAAGGAACCAGGACCTTAGCATTGAAAATCCCAAAGTCGCAAAATGCGATGTGCCTTTGGTGTGAAACATCGGCATTTCGGTATATCAGGATTCGACATTTCGAAACCCCTGATGAAAAGGAGCTGGGTCGCTTTGCAAAAAACCTCGAAGTCATGAAATGTGAAGTGTCTTGGAATGGAATCCTGACATTTCAACATTTTGGGTTCTGGGAAGTAGAGGAGACAAGTGATTTTTTTAACCGAGAGTTTCAAACCCTTGGTACATGAAATCCCGAAAAAGGTTCGCTATTTCGGAATTCAGGAATTGGTGCGGCAAGTGAGTTGGGATCGAGAATCGAGAACTCCTGGTATGCGGAGTCCCAAAAGGCCATCGATCATGCATTCCATGGGACGTGGAGCTCATTTCAGCATTCCAGCATTTCAGAATTTGGGGAATCATAAGGCAAGAGGAACGATTGTTGGGTCATTCGCTCAAGTCCTGAAAAGCCAAATTTAGTGGCAACAGATGGTGTGCATTGGAGCGGTCAACCCTCATTGACAATTCACATTTCGGCATTTGTCAGAAGCTATGGGGATATATCAAGACTCTCCAACTCCTGAAACCCAAAGTCCTTTGTGGCTCAAATAAAGGGTTTGATTAATCCTTGGTGTGGTTTTAGTAAAGCTCTTGTGTGGATCTCGGCCCGAGGGCAGGGGGTCTGCGTCAAAAACCCTTTCACTCACCTTGTGTCTAGGTTGGAAAATACACTCGTCTCTTGATCATACTCCTTATAATATTACAAATTGGTCTATGATCCCTGTTGTTGAGTCATTATTTCCTAGGACAATTGTCATGTCATCAATATGTTCAAAGAAACGTTCAACCCAGAAATCCTTCTATTGCATCAACCATTTCTGTAGTCCTTAAGCCTTTTATTGTGTCGGCCATCCATGAGTCAGTCCTGAATCACTTGTTACTCTAATCTACTTCAAATATTGTTACCTATTTCATGTCATTGATGTGGGATACATTAAGGCCCTCACGTGATGATTCTTTTCATGTCAACTTCAACTCATTATCTAAGAATTAGACTTAGAAACTAATTGGTACCTTGGAACTTGCATGCCTCAATGGAAGGTTTCCTCGCTTTCGACAGTGGGTTTTCATTATTGACCCCTGATCGGGAGATTCCACCGAGTGTTCGACTTCAGCTCATTAATTCACATTCATTGGATTGTACTAGAGTACCTTGGGAGTCATTGACATTAATGGTGATTTCCCTCCCACTTGTTAATGGTTCTCATCATTGACCGGTAATCAAGTGGTTTCTACCATGTTCAACTTCAACACATGTATTTGCATGGCTAGATTCATACTATAGAGTGGTGGATATGAAGACCCTGGATCTTTTCTGTCAGATTCAGGTTGCGTTGGAGTATAAGAATATTGTATTGGTGCATAGATCCACAGTGTATGTCTGGTGGCTATGTTCAAATTTGAGTCTTTAACACATAGATCCACAATGTATTTTTGGTGGCTATGTTCAGATTTGAGTCATATTGGCATGGATCCATAGTGTATGTTTGGTGGCCATAACTTGTCTTACTTGACATGGATCTTCACATGTCGACATTTATGCTTTGATTCATTTGTATTCTGAGTATGGGAATGCCTACCTCAGTGATCATATATTATTGTACTGTATTTTCTTGCTTGTTAGTAGGTTTCCGACCGACTGTTCCTTGTTCCCTACACACACTCGACAAAGTATTTCAGATATCACTCTGTTATAACTTCATACTTTGGGGGGCTCTCTGTTACACATTATTTTCAACATCCCTATGACCATTAATGATGTAAACCTATCTGTAGTCTTCATAGGTGTCAGTGGCATGAGTTCCTGAAGGAAGAAGAGAGAAGAACTTTTCCTGAGAAAAGAAGTTGCATTTTCCTTTGTAAAAACCATATAGAAAAGGAAGTTCACAGGCTACATTATAACTAGAGTGCGATAATGCCTGATTCTCGCAGGATGCATCATATCTAGGTCACAAGGAGTTCATAGTCTGCTCTATAGGTAGGGTGTGAGAATGCTTACACATGGTAAAAATGAGCGTTTTCTTGAATCTTCTAGAAGGAGAAACTTCCATGGTGAGGTGGCATCCGAATGGTTTGGATCTTACTCACTTTCATGATTTAGTGGGATCATCCTAACCTCCTCAACTTATCCTCTTCATCTTATAAAAGGAGAGGAGCTCTCATGGAGAAGGGCAGAGTTGGATTCGGCTTGGAATTATTAGCTTCGTTGGAGTGTCTTTCAGTTTTGCCTTTGTCAAGATAGATTGTGAATATTATCAGATCTATGCTCTCATAATTCTTGGAGTGGAAGTGTGTGGGGAATGAAGGACAGTTGGAAGGGACCTTATTATATCAAGGCCATGGTGGTAATCTCTCTTTCACATTTAATATGATACAGTAATATGATTCTTTCCTATAAATATTGTTGTGTTTTATTGTATGGTTCCTTGATCACATACATAGGTTTATATTGAGTTTATGCTAATACTATCACTTTGGTTGGTTGCATTCTTTTGTAGGATCATCATTGTATGAGTGTTGGAATAGAGATAGGATTGCAATAACGAGAGGAAGTGACGTTTAAATTGTATGTCACCTATCCCTCTTTAGTTAGTAAATTAAATATTTAAAACTTAAGGAAAGCGTCATGTTCTGGTGTGTTTTGTTCTAGATCTAGGTGGATCTAGGGAGATCAGTTAGTGTCCACACCTACCTATTTATCCTATAACAATAGGACAGTGGTATATTTGTTACGAGGATACTTCATTAAACATTCTAAGTTGTGGGATGAACAATTTCACTATGCACAACATGCCTATAATCATGCCATGCATTCTTCTACTCTTAGAACTCCTTTTGAAGTATGTTTGGGATACTTTCCTAAATCACCTATGGATTTTTCATTTGGAGAAGAAGGAAAAGAGGATGAGAAAAATGATACTGATAAAGATAAGAATTTCATTTAGATAATCCAGCATGTACATCAAGTATTATAGGAATAGTTGGAGAAAAGACAATCCAAGTACAAGGAAAGACATGACAAGCATCGGGTTGATCATTAGTTTCAAGTTGGTTATCAAGTATGGTTACATATCAACAAAGACATAATGAAGGGTGAATGTAAAAATATCAAACCAATCTGTTGTGGTCCATTCAAGATACTAGAGAAGATTGGTACAAATGCATTTTGTTTAGACCTGCCATCCTATATGAAAATATATTCAGTGGTGAATGTTGAGAATTTGAATATTTATTATCCTCCTATGATAATGGATAAAGATAAAGGTGGTCATATTCCGACAGTTGATGATTTTTCTCTAGAGTACTTAGATGAACTATAAGAAGATGTTATCCTTGATAGAAGGATCAAGACTTCACAACAAGGTGATGTGGAATATCTTCGAGTTGGTCTTAAAGGGGTAAAACCAAGAAAATAAAGATGGATCAATATTAGGAAGGTGAGGGATATTTACTTTCACTTAGTTGTTGAGTAATTAATACTTTTGGTGGTCTAAAAGGCTTCCAATGTGGAGGAATGATCTAGGTGGATCTAAGAATGCTTAAAATTTTATCATCTCAAATTATATTGTAAAAAAATTCATTGTGTATAGCTTTAAGAGATATTTCCAATGGTTCATGAATCACCTCGAATGGTGGTCGTATGAGAAAGTTATGACCTTTCAAAGTTTTGATGAAATAGGGAAAAAATGGCAAAAGGGGAGTGCCACATGGCACCACTGGAAGGGTGACATGTGGAATACATATAAGTCATATGGTTTTGACATGGCCTAATATACAATGACATGGAAGGTACAATGGCATAACAATAAATTGGTCATACAATGATGTGGCATGATCATACAAGTGGATCGGTGAGGGACTACCATGTGGTAGTCTCCCATTAGTCGAGTATGGTTAAGGTCAAATAAAATTTGTTACGATCCTAGAGGATTGAACCTGGGTCTCCCATTCGACAATCCAATGGACTCACCACTATACCATCAATATTTTTCTTAGCCGTATATGGCATTAAAGGCATTTGAGTTTGTTAAATGTTTGGTTGGTGGAAAAATAGGATCCAGGGCATAGCCCCCAATCTCATAATTGTTGTATATTAATGTTATAACCAAAGTATGTGGTCAATTCAAAATATATGAAGTTTCAACTGTTAACAAAGTGCTAAAGGAGGAGATGTCCATGGGTTTGAACCTACGACCTCCTCCCACACATACCGACATTTTAACAATAAGCTCTTACCAATATGCCACAAGGGTCAGTTGTTATAATCAAGCACCCAAAATACATTTTAGTTGTTGCTAAGATTATGGATGGAAGTTGGGGGTACACACCCTATTTAAGCTAGTTCCCAGAATGAGGTAGGGTACATAGTACAAAACATATAAGTGCATGCCAAGGTGCATTGAAATTCATGTCAAAGAGGTATCAAAATTTTGATTTTGTATCGTATAGCATGTCAAAGGGTTCCTTGAGGAAAGTATAGGGTGTTTATACTCATTTTTCTCATAATTTTGAGAGGAATTCAATGGTGTACTCTACTTCTATGTTTGAGCAATTGATAAAAAGGTCATTTTAAAAACACAAGCATTTGAGCATTATAAAGAAATCTATTGATTGGAAGTTGACCCAAAGACATAGCCCAAAATGGGTGAACTTCGTTAAAACACTTCTGTAATGTGATTTATTCTTGTTTTTATATTTACTTAGTTTCTTGCGAGTTATTCATTAGTTCAAAGAGTTTAGATAAGAAAGTGAATTCATATTATTTACAAATAGTCAAAGCAATCATATATTTCGAATCAAGTTCGATGTTTATGTGTATTTAAGAAATAAATAACATCTAAGCATTTTTGTATCACTCATTTATGTGTTAAGTTGTGATACTACATTGCATTATGATACTTGTGCTTCTGAGCTTAATGCTGGTTTCAACTTGTTTTTATTCAACCTCTTGCTTATGCATTTTCATTAGTTACTAGCCTTGCAATCTTTGCTATTGAGACTTGAGACTTGTATCCCTGGAGGAAAATTTCCCCTGAGTATCCATATCCTACACGTGTTTCCTTGCATTGAGAATAGGTATGTTCCTTTCCCTTGGAACTAGTTTTATTTCCCATTAAACTCATTTCCACCACTGTATTATAGAATTCTTTTACTCTTTTTCAGGATTTCATAATATAAAAAAGACAAAAAAATAGATAATAAAAAATAAATCATGGGAATGAGTTTTATTTACAATTATTGGCACCAATCGACTCACCTTTGAAAAAAACACAAAATCTTGAGTCAAGTCTTAAAAATTTGAGTTAGTATGACTTTAGGAAGCTGAACTAGTTACACCAAGTTTTTACTCCTCTAACTGGTTATTCTTCCAATCAATCTGGAGAGTCTATTGTTTCCTCCTACATCATAGGATGATGGAAATGTTCATTTTCAATTCATGATGTCTAAGTCACATATTGTGTCATGTTCTTGTTCATAGGGATTTTTATCCTATGTCAGCCATTCTGTAGAATTTTTGTCTTTGCAAGTCAACGTTCAAGTATATCAAGTACATATCAGAATCAAATGTATATTTTTCCTATACTCATGATAGTATGGGGGGTCCCCATTGACTTGTTGTTGATGAGTTAATATATTATCTACTACAAAAAATTACTCTGAGAGTTTGACCTAAAGTTGCACCTTGTCCCTATTTACATCATTGATAGGTGACCTTTTTCTCAACAGATGAAATTCCATCATTGGTCATTGACATAGTGGTTTACCTTTTGTTCGACGAAAAAAACATTATTCACACATTGGGATTTTTGCAATACCTTGGATTCCATTTGTTCCCATTAGTGGTTTCCTCACATTTGTCGACAATATTCATCATTGGCTATTATTTAGAGGGTCTCTTTCATGAAAAATTTAATGTAATTTTTAAAACTGTGAAGTAAATAAATTCATACAGATTCTAATAAAAAAAAAATTAATCAATGTCGCACACATATAGTACATAGAGATTTACACTAGAAACCCTTAACTGGGAGAAAACTAGCCTTCCTTGGTGCCATGCCTCTCAACTCTTCATTGTATTAATTTCACCATTTGCAATATAGTATATACACAATATTTTAGGTATTTTGCAACTACCAAAACCGTAATCCCTTAATTTGGGATTGATTTAGAAAAATACTAAAATTAACAAAAACTACCTCAAAAAAAAAATCATGTGCGCTACCCTGAAGCTAAACACTCCATGTAACTAGCAGGGGCAAATCCTAACCCCTCAAGACCCCCCTAGGAAAGTGCTTGGTGCACATGACACAAAAATTGAATGGGGGATGGATCATTATACACAGTCGTCAAATCTAATGTACCCACCCACACATATGCAAATAATATAACACCTACCTAACATTCTCCCACTTATTGTTTTATTTTCATATATTTTGGGTCACAAGATTACATAGTCAAAAATATAGGGTAGTAATGCCCATTGTTTCTCTATACCATGAGAACTTCTTGGATGTCACCAAATTTTTCAATGAATCTACAACATTCTTCGAAGTGGCAACCTTCTCCAACAACACCTTCTTGTCTTCAACTATGTCTCTCACAAAGTGATACTAAACATCAATATGCCTCGTCTTTGAATGATAAGTTGGGTTCTTTACCAATAATATTGACTCTGAATGTCACAATCTAAACTTACTTCTCATTTTTCCAACCCAATACCTGAACACAATCTTTGTAACCATACTACTTCCTTTCTTGCATGAGTGGCTTCCATGTATTCAACTTATGTAGTTGAGAGTGCCACTACAACCTGTATTTTTCTCATTCAACTAATTTCTCTTCCAAATAGGTTAAAAACATACCCACTTGTATATATTCTACAATACAAATATTCAACCCAGTATGCATCAACAAACCCATGTATTTCCAACACTCTATCTAATCCTTGTCTTCCTTGGTAGCACAATCCATAGATGGAAGTGCCACCCAAATACCTGAAAACCCTCTTTGTTTTTGTCCAATTATTCTTCCCTGGTTTTGACATATACCTACTAAAAAATCCCACTGTATGTGTAATTTCCGGTCTAGTATAGACCAATGCATACATCAAACTACCAATCACACTAGCATATGGAACATGGGACATGTCCTCTTCCTCTTCCTGTTTCTTGGGACATTGTTTTGCAGATAACTTTACAACTATAGGAATATGAACCTTGACTGATTTACTTTCCTTCATATTAAATATCTACAATATTTTCCCAACATATTTTCTCTGATTCAACCAGAGTTTCATATTTGGGAACATCTTTAACCTCTTTGAAAAAAATCCCAACTATAAATAGCCCTCTTAGTTTCTAGGTTTCAAATCTTCTAACCTTTCATACCATATTTATAACCAATAAAGATACACTTTTCAGCTTTATTATCTAGCTTACTCCTATTTTCCTTTGGAACATGTACATAAGCATCACAACCAAACACTTTGATATGTTCAGGAGATGGTTTCTTACCAGTCCATACTTCATGCATCTTTTTTTCCACCAATAATAATGAGGGTGATCTATTTACTAGGTAACATGCAGTAGCCACTACCTCTGCCTAGAATTCTTGTCCTAACCCGGCACCACAAAGCATGCTCCTTACTTTTTCCATCAACATCTTGTTCATCCTTTCTACAACCACATTCTATTAAGTTGTGTATGGACTAGTCTTATTCCTTTCTATACCATACTTATTACATAACTCTTTGAATTCATTCCCACATATTTCTCCACCATTATTTGTCCTCAACACCTTTGTTTTCTTCTCTATCTGATTTTCTACTAGAGCCTTAAACTCTTTAAATTTATCAAATACCTCAAATTTCTTCCTAAGAAAATAAACCTAGTTGTTCCTTGAGAAATCATGTATGAATGAAACATAATACATAGATTTACCTAGTGATGGAATAAGCAAAGGTCCAAACACATCATTGTGTATCAACTCTAAGATCCCCTTTTCTCTTGTAGCATCGAATGAGAATCTTACTCAATTGTTTTCCATATATGAAATGTTCACATAAATCAAAATCCATGGTCCAATTAGACATACCTTCAAGCATATCTTTATCATGTAGTGTTCAGAGGTCATTTCTCCAATACATCTCAGTCTTTGTTGCCATAGCATGGTATTCTTTCCAGGGATAGTATGGATTTTTTATTATTTATTTCTATACTCATGAACAATAGAACTATTACACCCACTAGTATAAGTGATTCCCAAAAACTTTTACAGAGTTCCAAATTGAACTCCTAGCATCAACACCATTGCTCCTCTAACCATATTGCATGTTCCCTTTCCCAATAAAGTATCCACACCTGCATAATCCAATTTACTTACAAATATTAGTCTCCTAGCTAGATATGGAATGTGCAGAACTCAGGGAGAGTTCTAATCCTTCCATCTTTCAACAATATCTTAACCCTTCCATGTCCCAAGATTTTGGTTGTCAAGTCATCTCCTAGGAATACATCACCACTACCATAATTTTCATATTCACTAAACCAATCCTTGTGAAGAGTCATATGAAATGATGCACCTGAGTCGATCAACCATAGATCACAATATGCATGTGTACTTATAGATGCCAGGTAAACATCACCTCCTTCTTTTATGGAGGTTTTCGCTTCTTTTGAAGATGAATCATTAGATCCATTTACTTCATCAACTTTCTTAGACCTGCAAGCTTTCTTGTAATGCCCATATTTACCACATTTCCAACATTTCCTCAAATATTTTTCTAGGTGCTAGTAGGAAAATCCCCCCTTTAACTATACCGAGGTTTAAGATATAGACAGAACGAATGACCATCTAAAATTAAATCTAGTTTCCACTCTACCCAAAACATACCAAAACAAATGAAAAGAAATAAATAAGAGGTGAGATCGGAAGAGC
>CBVK0100154068.1:0-29658 GCA_900067695.1 Picea abies
GGCAGACGTTAGCGGCTGTACGCCAGAATTTCTAGAACAACCCACGCCCCGCCACAAACATCACGGACATTCGTTATGTCACTACTTCAGTTAATGAACGTATGAGATGTCCTTTTTCTCTCTGCGATTCACTAACCCATTTTACATACCAATGCCCTATGATACTTGCCTACAGGCAACGTCAAGCGGCTCGGCGACAACAACCCGCCGAGACAATCATCGACATTACTTCACCACCAAAAGATCGTCGCGTCATTTCTCTAGAGCCTGAGACACTCCCAACACCTCCATGGTTCTTAAATGACATATCTGAGGAGCTACCCCGCAATCCTCCCAACTCTCCTGTTCATGTAGAGACTCCCCACCCAACCACTACCGGTACCCCTCAGTACTTCAACATATGGCTTATGTCGAGTGAACCCTCACCTTCTGCTTATACACCTCCTCTTGCTACTCCAGCAGGGGGCAATCACACTAGCACTGAGATCACTCATCATGATCCCTTATACTCCCGTTGTTTCCAAAACGATGAGGAAATATTGGAAGAACTACACAGCCCATATTTTCCTTGGGACGCACTACATCATCGTGCACTCTTCCTCCCATAGGAAGCACTCATGCCTCCTAATAAAAACCCCATGTACGCGGTCGAAACCAAAGATTTTATCCCATCTGGAAATACTGATTGGTTCAAGAATCCCATCCCTGCCCCAGACGCTTTTGAAGAAGGCAATATGGCCAACATTTCCCCCACCATCAAAATCGACATTTCCATCAAACGTGGTGTCGTCGAAGAAATCATCATCGGAGCTGCTTGCACTCCTCAGGAAATTGCCGCATACAAAGCCCTCTTCCAAGAATACAGGGATATCTTCGCTGGGTCATACACAGAGATGCCCAGGCTCGATCCATCTATCGTCGAGCACCGCATCGACACCTGGCCGGACATCACCCCGGTTCGCCAGAAACAATGACCGCTACACCCATCCAAGGCTGCGGCTATCAAAGTCGAAATTGACAAATTACGTACAGCCGGGTTTATTTACCCCATCGCTTACACTTCCTGGGTTTCCAACCCTATACCCGTCGATAAGAAACAGGGCACTATCCGCATCTGCACAGACTTTCGCAATCTCAATAATGCATGTCCCAAAGACAACTTTCCAACACCCTTCATCGATCAAGTCATTGATGACTGCGCCGGCCACGAGGCTCTCTCCTTCATGGACAGATTCTCTAGCTATAACCAAATTCAGATACACCCAGCCGATCAGTATAAGACTGCATTCATTACCCCGTGGGGTACTTTCGCATATCGTATCATGCCTTTTGGCTTAAAGAATGCCGGCACAACTTTCCAACGGGCGATGACATACATATTCCACGATCTGGCTGAAATCATCCTGGCTTACTTGGACGACCTCACCGCTAGATCCAAGAAGCGTACCCAACACCTCGATGATTTACGAATCATCTTTCAAAGGTGTCGTCAGTACAACATCCGCTTGAACCCCCTCAAGTGTGTATTCTGCATCACCGCAGGGTGCCTCCTTGGTTTTATTGTTTCCCAAAGCGGTATTACCGTGGACCCCCTCAAAGTCAAAGCCATCACCGAGATTCCACCTCCTCGGAATATACGACAACTTCAGAGCCTACAAGGCAAATCCAACTTTCTTAGATGCTTTGTTCCTGATTATGCTATACGCGCACATGGTTTCCTTCGCTTACTACATCACAACATCCCTTTTCAATGGGATGACTATGCCCAACAATCATTTGACGATCTTAAAACAACACTTTCAAATGCACCTTTGATTAGTGCACCGGATTACAGTCGCGACTACATCCTCTACGTATCAGCATCAGCTGTATCAGTAGCCGGTGTCTTTGTCCAGCTCAGAGATGACAATCGTGAACACGCCATTTACTACATCAGTAAGAACCTCTCAGGACCACCCCTGAAGTACAAACATGAAGAGAAACTTGCTCTAGCAGTTGTCCTCGCAGTTCAAAAACTGCGTCATTACATTTTGCTTCGCACCACCAAGGTCGTCGCAGATTCCAATCCAATGCAATATTTGCTCAGCCGCCGCCAGGTTAACGGCAAATTCGCTCGATGGATAGTTATCCTTCAGGAGTACGACCTCGAGTTCTCAACACCAAAGAGTAAGAAGGCCCTCGTTCTCGTCGAACTAGTCACGGCCCTTCCCTCTGACACACCCAGTGCCCCCGTCAATACTGACTTTCCTGACGAACATCTCTTTTACATCGCTTCTGATGATCCTTGGTATGGCGACCTCCTCGTCTACCTACGAACCTCCTCGTCTACCTACGAACTCAAAAGTTCGGTAATCACCTATCACGAGATGATCGTCGACGCATTCGCCATCAGGCCCCCCGCTACCTCCTCATCGGAGACATCCTATATCGACGGGGCGTTGACACCATCCTTCGTCGCTGCCTGACTATTGACGAGGCCGACAGAGTCTTAAACGATTGCCACAGCGGTGCATGTGGGGGCCATTTTTCTGGTATCTCCACCACGCAAAATATTATCAGGGCCGGTTACTTTTGGCCTACCTTGTTTCATGATTGCATTAATGCCGTGAAGCGATGTGAGCAATGTTAGCTCTATGCCAACAAAGCCCGCGCTCCCCCCGCTCTCCTCCACCCGGTCATCACTGCAGGTCCCTTTTGTAAATGGGGCATCGACTTCATGACTTGTAATCCCCCCTCCAGCAATGGTCACAAATACATTGTTGTTGCTGTCGATTACTTCACCAAATGGGCTGAGGCTATGCCCACCTTCAACAACACCGCTGACACTGCAGCGCGTTTTTTCTTTAACCACGTCATATCCCGGTTCGGAGTACCACTCCAACTAGTTTCCGATCACGGGAAACATTTTGAGAATGAGATCTTCGTCAAACTTTCATCTCGGTTAGGCTTCTCTCATGAGTTCGCTTCACCATACTACCCTCAGTCCAACGGACAGGTCGAGGCAGTGAACAAAGTCCTCAAGACCATGTTGCAACGCACAGTTAATAAACATAAAACCAATTGGCATCATATGTTATTCTCCGCGCTATGGGCTTACCGCACGGCAGTGAAGACCCCCACAGGATTCACGCCTTTCCATTTAGTCCATGGGGTCGAGGCAACTCTTCCCATCGAGTGCGAAATTCCCACCCTCCGCACCGCAATTGAGCTTTTACCCGACACTGCTCCAATGGAGCAGCGCTTGCTGAACTTGGAGTCTCTGGATGAGGATCGTCGATCCTCCTTACAGAACAACGAGGCAGCCAAAAAACGAACAAAAGCTACCTTTGACCGCCATGTCAACCTTCGCTCATTTCGCGAAGGCGACCTTGTCCTCGCCTATGACATTGCCCATGATACCTTTGGCCACGGCAAATTCGAATCACTGTGGCATGGCCCTTACATCATCCAACATTGCCTCACCAAAGGCACATACATCCTGGCCTCCCCCAAAGGCCTCGCACCCAAAGAACCCGTCAATGGGTTGTACCTCAAGAAATTTTATGCTTAGAAGTAGTCAAGCTACTTTAGGTTACTTTTTCTTGTTTAGTGTTTTTAATATTTTTTCCCTACCCTCTCGTCTAAACTATCCTTTGTGCTATTGACAGATGACTCCTCCACCAGCTTATCACATTGGTTACGCCGACGGCGCCAGCCATTGGACACAAAATCTCGCTTCGACCGCTTGGGCTCTCTACACCCCTTCACATGAACTGCTACATTCAGGCGGCATCTGTTTAGGACCAGCAACCAATAACCAAGCCGAATACACTGCAGTCATTGGCCTCTTAACCGACGCCCAGCATCATCATATTCGACACCTTAGCGTTTTCCTCGACTCATAGTTAGTCGTTCTCCAGCTCAACAACGTTTACCGTGTACACGATCTGTGCCTTTTTCGCAAATACCTGCAGGTTAGATTATTATCTCGACATTTTGATTCCATTACATTTACACATATTCCAAGAGAATTAAATCAAACAACAGATGAAATAGCTAACATGGTGCTAGATTGGCATATATCACATCAAAATACACACACATAAGCATCTCATACATCCTGTCACAGCATATAGGAAACATAGACATCATCATCATCAAAAACAAAAAAACACATGTACCACATTTGGATCTCAAAAAATATGTCTACTCATGTATATATCGCATCCGAATGTTTACATACAAAACATATATATATATATATCGGCCCACTGGCCCGTGCCGCATCTCAGTACAAAAAATCGGCTAACCAGCCTATAGAATCAAAAATGTACAAAAATACATGATACAATCAGGGTGCCTCTAATGCACCCCCAGCTGCCCCTCCCTCAGGAGGAGGTGGTGGCCCTCCCCCACCTGCCCCAGGCGGTGGTGATGGAACATCCACTGGACCGCCCTGCCCAGGCGGCAGGCGTCCACTCATCATAGCAGCGAGCACAGCCGCTCGCCGCACGATGGACCGCCATGGTGGAGCTAACCCAATACACTGCTCCAGGAACTCCTCGTCCCGGATCTGGGTCCACATGCCCTCAGGCACGTCTCGGAAGACCGTCTCAAAACGACGGACTAGATCCTCATCATCTCCGGTTGCTGCCGGAGGAGCATGCGATGGCCCCGCACCAGGGTCATCAAAACGACACCTCTGCGCTGGTCTCTCGGGCCCTGCTGGTCCCTCAGCACCCTCATCCCTCGGCCGCCTCCCAACACGCAGCGGTCTCTCCTACTCTGGTTGTGCAGGCGCTCGGAACACCTCCACCTCCCGCCCGCGAGGTGCCACATCTGCACATGCACCAAACAAGCAACAAAAGATGGTATCAGTATCTATACATCAAATACATGAACTGGTATATCAAAATAACAACATAAAATCACAAAAATACATAACATACCTCTATGGTCAAAGATCTCCCCAGGAGACAGTCTCATATCCGGGTCCCCCCAGAAGTCCACCCCCACATAGGGGAACCAGAGTATAAACTGCGGTGTCTGCCACCATATCAGCGCTGCCTCCTCTGTGAAGTAGTGGCCACCTTCGCCACCACCATGGCAAACCAAAATGTCAGACCACCGCCTCAAGCGCGGCTCTCGTACCCCGGGTACCTCCAACACCACCCTCGGCCGCAACGTCGGCACCCTCTCTAGGAAAAAGGCCACCAGGATGGAGCCAAAAGAAAACTCCCCCCTGCCTGTGGACCGACAACGATCCAGCTGCGCAATCATCCGCGCATGCAGCGCCAAACCCCAGGCAAAACGCTCACGGCCCACCACCACCCTCTCCATCAGTAGCATCTCGCTACCACTAATCCGGTGGGGCGCTGTAGACCCATAAATCCACACTATCATCGCCGCTACGCAATGGTGCAGCAGCGCATCTATCACCCCGATGCGCACTGATGACCCCGTCATATAGTGCTCGCCTGAGCAATATCGCTCGGCGACCTCCTCCATATCAGTATCCCTCGGCAGCACAGGCACTGCCGACAACGGTGTTCTCCGAAAGGGGAGCCCAGTCAAAAAATAGATATCCTCCACTGCAGTGAAGGCGACCTGCTCTCCTCGCATGAGGAAGTAGTGTTGCTGAGGGCTCCACATCTCAATCAGAAATTGGAGCAGATACTCCTGGGCCCGTATCAGCGGGCACTCAAAAAACTTTAGCAACCCACTGGCTGCTAAAGACGCTCGCACTGTCGGCCTCGCCTCGACCACCTCCTGTCGCAGCGACTCCCAGTCCCGCTCACGCCATCGCACCTCCATGCTCGCTGATCACCACCTGCACACAACCCAGAATTCCATGTTAGCTTAGATAATCATCCCATACATCAAATAAGCTAATTTTTTCCCTTTAAAACTTTGCCTCCAGGGCACAGTTTTTACCCCCTCAGGCGCGCACACATGCGCGCTTGTTCGCCATACAGGCGCGCACACATGCGCGCCTGTTCACTTTACAGGAATGCTCTAGAGCGCGCCTGTCAATCCCACAGGAGGGCTCTAGAGCGCGCCTGTTCAACCTACAGGTGCGCACTCATGCACGCCTGTCTATCCCACAGGTGCGCTTTTTCAGTGTACAGGCGCGCACTCACGTGCGCCTTCCACTGAATCGCCCGCGCATTGGGGCCCACCCTCTACCCAAAAACCCCCTAAAAACTCCCCTACGACCCCCTATACCTACCCTGCCCAAAAAAATGAAACCTATAGCTATGCAGGATGCTCAGAGCACTAACCTGGATCTCGCACGCCGGGAATCGGATGCCTGATGCTCTCAGAATCGCTCAATATCTTCTGAATCTGCTCTGGAATTCACTATAGCAGCAGGTACAAATGAGGTGGCAATGTGGGCCCTACAACTATATATAGGGTTTTTGCCAAACTTCCACTCACCATTCCGAGAGCCCACGACGTCCATTTTTCAAATCGTCTTCAGCCACGGGATCAGCGTCCCGCCGCCTACATCATGACTGTCCCCGGGCCACTTTTTATCCTGAGCCCCCGGGGTGCCCTTTTTTCGCATCATGACCAGGTACGCACACGCATTGTCACATTTATCAAATACAAGCTCATACCTTTGATACTCTTCAGATATTGTTCACTTTGGGTATTTGGTTGTTATGTGCGCAGGTACTTGCTCATCGGTCATCGACATCACCCCTTCAGGTATATATTCAGCACTGGCATGTAGTCTATCCCACTGCATTGCACTTACATTTCCAGTCATACCTTCTGATATTAGCCTTTAGGATCCTCATTCCTGGCTCTGCAGTACCCAAACCTCCATTTTGCATCTGCAGTACTGCAACCCGGTAGCATTCTCACCCACATGAGTTATCCCATTCATAGCACCTTTTTGCACTTTTGACACTCATGCTGTTTTTTTTTCATTACCCTTTAGGGATGGGAGTCCCGGTAGTCTTACATCATGTTGCGAATTAACCACATACTTCTTCTCCTCATTTTTGCTAGCTTCCCATATGGACTCCCAAATCATCACTTTTTGGTTAAGTTATGTTTTACCTGCACCTCCGCAGGATCACGAACCCACCATTTCATCCACCATCAGTTTGCCCACCTGCGAACCTCTCTTCATTTCACCTACCTCATACAGAAACTCGCTAATGGGGCCCCCACCCTTCATCAGTTTTTCATGATCAACCTGCCCTCCCTAGGGCATGCATTTCACACTGGGGCACCCGTTTCTGTATTTGTACATTTTTCCCAAATTATTTATTATTTATTATTTATTGTACAAACACCTTTACCTTCAGTCAACACATTCTTTGTTGTCACCGTTGGCAACTCGCTTTTGGCCATACACAACCCATGTCACCCTTGGATTGGAGCAGCACTTATCATTTACCCTTGCCGACATCGTCCATATCTTCAGAGTACCCCGCCGGTCAGTTACCTCTACCCTCTGAATTTGTTCACCTTGTCCCGCCTCTGGCACAACTTAGCCCTAGGTCTTGTCGTCCCCCTGACACTCGACCTTGTTACACGGTTGCGGTCACTGTTTCTCTCATATATCCTCCAACCAAGGGCAGTCTTGAGTCATCCCACTTCTTGACTTCGTCCATGTACCTCTGCCATTTCATCACCTCAGTAGATTCCACGGAGTACCTGTTTGCTTCCGGGAGTCGCGTCCCCCTTTTGTCGACATCAGCACACTTTTCCAAAAGGGAGACAGTATCTTGATTCTCATTCTCTATTAATGAGAGATCTCAGACGGCACAGGGAGAAACAAAATTGCTTCCTGCTGTCATTGGCCCCCATAACATTCGACGCCAACACTCTCTCATGTTATGGTGGGTCTTACTTTGCGACTATTACAGTTCTTTTTGTCATTTGCCGAAGACCTCTGAACTTGGTAGGGCCATCAATGCCCACATCATCATCGCTGCTTATTACAGCGACCACTGCCTGTTATTCAGAGTATGTTCATTTGCAGAATTGTCTTCTGCCTTTATCATTTCCGCCCCTGAGGGCGCTGCAAGTTGTCTACACCAACATTTCAGTCATCTTCTTTCAGAGTTACATTACACGAGCATGGGGCATGCCCGCCTCGTTTGTACATAGTTGTATATTGTTTTTCATACACGTCTCCCAGAAGGTCGAGATACGGGTTCCTTTTTCCTCCAACGGATCGTTCCGAAGGGTCCCACTATTGCTTTCCCTTACAATAACATTCTCAGTAGAAGAAACATTGATGGATTTCGGCTATACGTACGCTAAAAAACTCATCCATCAGGGGGCATCTGTTATCACTAAAATTTCATCTGCACATGGCGACAAGAACTCCACATCATCAGAACAGCAGTGAAGTCATTCATGGCACTGATTTAAGGTCACAACATTTCCAGAAGAGTCAAAAACTATACAAAGTAACCAAAAATTGAAGGGCGCTTTACAGCAGTAAGGGTGCGCGCGCGTATGCGCGGGACAAAAACGTGTTTCCAGCACATGCGCACCCGACGCGTGCCTGTCCACATAAAAAGCCACGCATTTGCTAATACGGCGCATTAATTGCTTAAGTCGGCCTCCCGACCGCCAATAGACCGGCCCCCAAGACGATTTGACATGCAGATCAGGGTCGGCTCTACAAATTTGGTGAATTTATGGCTTAAGCGAACCCTAAACAGGTCCGTGTTTACACCGGAAGCTGGTTACGTGACCGACTGGAAAATGCTATAAATAACCGTGAAGGCTCATTGTTTCAGCAGAGAATTCCATGCAAAGTTACGCTGTCCAGATTCAGAGCTCAGTCTCCTTGACCAGCCATCTGTCTGCGGCCTAATTCAGAGTTCTTTCACTATCCATTTCAATTCTACTCGTTTTGTAAGGAAAGCACAATCTTGAGAGATCCGAAGGACCTTCCGCTAGAGGGAAAGGGAATCCCTATCCCTGTCTTCAGCGTGTACTCTGGTTTCACTAATAGATCAAGCCTGGAACCATTGTGAACTCCCTTGTCTCATGTTTGATGTTTTGTTTATTTTCGAATCGTTATTTTCTTTTAGTTGTTAGATAGATTGTATGTTGTTTTGTTTTCTGTTTCCTGTTAATCCTCGCTGCTACAAATGTTCTGCCTTGGTGAACCCTGCAAGGCATGCAGAGCGGTCTTCATTTTGCTCACCTGATGACAGATTGACCGCGAACACCATGGATTGTTGCTATGGAAAAGGCTGAGTAAGCACAGCGGGTTGTGACTTTCCTTGGAAAATTTTGGCCACTTCATTGTGAAGTGTACAGTCTCGAGTGTAGTGATCATCACCAAAAATGATACATCGGAATTTTAGTTTCCATTGTGTTTGATTTTTTGTAGCAGGTGTTTGATTTTTTGGTTGTTCATTATTATTTTTTGATTTATTTTTTGTCTTCTTCTTACCTCCAGATTGTTGTGAAGGGGCAGATTGAACTGCATTCACCTCAGAGATATGAGTTTGAGGGGAGGTAGAGGAGAGTGTGGTCGATTGGGAAATAGATTAAGTTTTGACAGAACCGATAACACCATCCGCAAGAGATGAGGATGATGGTTTGGATGGATCGGTATTAGCTCAAGAAGCATTCAAAAGAAAATCATACAAAGTACCAGATTGGGAATAAACCAAATCTAAATACTAAGCCCGAGTGATGGCTTGTTCCTCTGTGACCACACCACCCATAGAGACATTGCGAGCGATCGGGGGTAACAGTGATTTAGTAAACCATTCTGCCAATAGTATGTCAGGAATGACTGCCTTGATCATCCTTCATCGTCGCCTCCACTCATGAATATGGTCAGAGATATGCACAAAGTTAGTTTGACGAAGGGAGGTCAAGAGTTCAGTACCCGTCTCGTAGTGAATAGGTAATTGAAAGTGTGTGAGGAAAGACATGGCAAGGGAATTGAAATCATGAAAAGAAGCATGTGGTAGTTCAATATACCACTTTGCTGCTGAACTAGTAATCATTTGCTGGAAAAGACGCAAACATATAGAATCATCCATGAGGGAGTTTGATGAACACAAAAAATGGAAAGTCATCACATGTTGTTTAGATCTTCACTAGGGTTTCCGTCAAATTTTAGAATATTAGAAGGAAGTTTAGCTAGAATGACTAGCCAAACCGGTGAATGAAAAATAGGATCATTAGTTAACTGAGACAAGTTTGGAAGATCCAGAGTCGCAAGGAAAGGTAGCTATCGGTTAATTTGTGAATGATACTAGTGTGGCATAGGAACACCAGTATGACCATAAAATGGGTTAGGTGGATAGTTTTAACCAGTAGGTCCTCCTATATATGGTTGTTGTTGGCCAGGATAAACAGGATTCAATGATGGATGAGAAACATTGGCATAACCCGGTGGGTTTTGAGCATTATAGGCTGGGTGATTTGCTTGCCCATGAGGAGGATAAACATTTTTCCCTTGAGAATGGTAAGGACTAGATCCTGGAGGAAAATAAACATTAGACCCATGAGGAGGATAAGACTGTGGTCCCGGAGAACTCTAGGTGGTGTTTGGGATGCCGCCTGGATAAGATTGTCCGTAAGATGTTTCGGAAGGAACAGGGTTGGATACTCCTCCTAGTGGGTTATTATATGAGTGCCCCCCAATGTGGGGTTGAGTAAAAGTGCTTCCTGAAGATACTCCCCAGTATTTTGAAGGGTTTCCAGCAAACGAGGGTTGTCCCCCTATCAGTGGTGGATTTACGACCGGGGTATGACTGGAAAACGAAGGTTTCCATCCAGGAGGAGCATGAAAAAGGGGATGTCCGCTGGAAGGGGTAGGCCCACCATGGAAAGGTAGTCCTATAGGAGTAAAAGGTTCATTGGATGGTGGTTTCCCTCCATCCAGTTGTGTTTGGCCAGTAGGAGTTTACGTTCTCGGGTGAGCAGATGTCCCAGCAGGATCGTGTGGAACATGTGGAGCTATAGAGTAAAAACTTGTAGAAACGGGGGTAGAGATTGAAGTTCCTTAGGGATGAGTAGAGGTGATGAGTCTAGAATTAGGATGGACTCATGCTGGTGTAACAGTAGGGTTAATAGCCTGATCGACTGGGTGATTCATGGTTTGACTGGATGGTCATGTTTCACTAGGAGGGTCATGAGGGTGAAAGGGTTGTTGAAAGGATTCGAAATGTTCATAGAGATCACATCCCGATGAAGTCCTCCATATAGAACAAGCAGGTGTGGGATTGGTATCTACTATGGTACTAGGATGAACATGAGTCCTATACTCATCACCAAAGATTGGTTCTATGGATCCAATATATGTTTCGGTAAAAATCCTCTCCGGTAATCATGGGACCTCTTCATCTATGACGTTCCCAAGGGAGTCTAAATGAACTAAAAATGGTTCAAGAGGAGTTACTGACATAGACGTAGTGGTATTTTCAACCATAAACAAAGCGCCTTCTGAGTTATCTAACGGAGGAGAAATAACACTTCCAGTGTCGGATTGATTTTCTACCTCTCTACGGTAGTTGTCTTCTGGAGGGTTAGGAGGTAAGGGTTGATAGCCTTTTGGAGGCAGCCCTTGCATCCTACGTGATTGACGAATACCTTTATCGTCTACAGGCTCAATTGTGGAGAATAACAGAACACCCTGAAAATCTAGGGCCAACTAACAAAAAGAAACAACATACGCTAATAGAATCTAGGAATCAACCAAGCAAACAAAACTTCTCTCAATGATCGTACTAGTTGGTGGTGAAATCCAACACCGCGTGATCAAGTCGAAAAGAGGCTAGGATATGGTGGAGTAGTTACAATGGTGACCTGCTTAACGGAATTTCACCTTGGTGCAAGCTTCCACACAGTAATTGTGGATTTACCCTCCAAGGAGCCCGAGTGAGTTTGACCAATGTCTATTCCAGGTACAATGAGACTTCCCTTCACCGTCACCTTGTGTAAGTACCTAAATATTATGGAAACTAAAGACACCAGTTCACAGTGAGTCCCTAGGCGGGTATAGTCGACAGTCCGATTCAAAATGTATGGGCAGGATAACAAGTCCAAAATCAACCTGAGAGGCTCCCACACATAATCATGGGTATACCTTCAAGTGACCCCCAATATACGATCCGACCACTACAAACAATTGAACCACGGAGGGATAATCTCTGTAATTCACCCGAATGCGACCTCGTGCGTAACCCCTGTGTGAGAGGGGGATCCTAGAAAACCAATACGACAATTCGATTTGACTCTCCCTAGCTCAGGATGCTAATGTTTGTTTTGAAAACTTTGGAGAGTTGTACTCACAACCTAATCCAAAGTGCTAACCCTAATCTACTATTGGTGGAAGATCCTAAAAACAAAAAATGTTTTAGATAATTTTAAATTAGTGTTCGTTTTATAGTTGTTCTTTACTCAAAGGGTGCATGAAAGTGAAACTGATGGAATGAGGACTCAATTCCCAAAAAGATGCATGAAAGATGATAAGTAATCGTTTCTTTTCAATGAACGCCTATTTAAGGGAAAGAGAAATGGTCATTTTCACTATCAAACACTAATATGAAATGTCCTCAACCAATTGGTTCTCAATCGAATCCAATGCAATGCTAAAATATTTTCAAAAACGCCTTCTAATATGAAAACCAATCACTAAGATGTATCTTTGTCATTTGTATGTGAATGATGATTAATTCAATGCAAAAACTTCTCCTGCTAATTACCCTTTCAGATCAAGGAGATTCGGACAAGCATGATCAGATTTCACACACATGACACACACCCTCTTGCTATGATTGAAACAAGAAGCAAAAAGAAAACAAAAGATAACAAAGAAAAATCAAACAATTCACACAAAAGAGAGATGTTTAAGAATGATGACTTCAAAAAACCAAAAAAGATGATTCACAGATTTCTGATGCCCTTCACCAGAGTTCCCACTCAGTCAGATAGGAGAGAAGAAAGTAGTGGATTGATTTCAAGTTCTCAACAGTAGAAAAACTCAAAATGAAGAAGAAGGCCTCAAAATACGAATAGCAAAGTGCTTATTCCTCATAAGGAAGGATGTCAAAGTTCAAAAGGAAGAAGCATTGAATCACAAAGAAGCTCAGTAAGTGAAAAAACAGGGTCTAGACCTCAGAAAAGACAATTTTGGAAGGTATTTTTGTAAAGGAGAGGCTGGTGCTCTGGTGTAAGAGACACCAAAGCATTATAAAGCACTGTCTAAGACCTTTGGGGAGTGCTGGCACTGGGCTAACATAGGCACAGGGGCACCAGGCTTCAAAAACTCAGAAAATTGTCCAAAAACCCAAAATTTCAGTCAAACTTTGGCAATCAAGTTGAATGTGATGCGGTAAGGAGTCAATCAGCATATGAATTCAAACATACAGGGTGAAAAAGGTCTAAGAATAACAAAGGTTAAAACAAGGTCTATGAGGAAAACCAAAACTGAAAGTTTTGATTCACTCCCCAGTGGAGTTGCCAATTTCTGTTGAAGGAAAATATCCCTGCGGACAGGTAGATTTGCTCTTGAGAGCTAGACTCTTAACTCTTAAGACAAAATATGCTTATCATGGTCACTAACTTCCTTTTAGATCTAGATAAACTAATGTATGAGGAGGAAGGGGAAGAGAAGTACCTTTTACCGTCGTTTTTCCCTACACGATCCGAGTTGAGCTCCAATCTTTTGCTCCTCGATAAGCCCTGTAGACAAACAAAAGTACAACCACTTCCTACTCTACTGAGATTAGTTTGAAATAGATCTATTTATTAGAGACAAGTTCATGTAAGATCAAGCACAAACTAGAAAGAATCGGGTCAAGCTTATTATATTGATGAGAACAACAACAAAGAAAACTTACAACCATAGACGCAAGTGTGGCAGCTTCATCAAGTCCTCCTTGTCTAACCCTTTCTCAAGAGACCCATGATCAAAGTGACAATAACTTCACTGATTATTCTCCTCCACTCCACTATGTGCTTCCTATGAGATCATAGGTTTCATGCTTCCAATCATTCCCCTTTTCACCATGAGAGGGCCTGCTTATATAGGTTTAGAGAGGCACAACCACTAGAGATATCTTTGGGGTAAGTTGAGTATTTTCCTCCTTCATTTAGGGATATTCCCTAATATCATGGCTTGACTAAGGATTCGAATCCAACTACCTTCAAAGATTGAAAGAATCTTTCCCTCATTCTTCTTAACAAACCAACTGTTGCCCAGAATAGGTAGCGCTCCTCCAAAAGGGCAGTCAGAGCATTATAACGCTCCCTAGTAATGTATAGGGGGGCATGATCAATCCTAATAGTAGAAACACTCCTCCAAAATGGCAGACAAAGTGTTATAACTCTCCCAGATAGTCTATAGGGAGGCGCCAACACTCTTGAGAGAGGTATAGGGGAGTGCTCTCCTCTAAAAACTCAATTTTAATGGTTCTTTCAAATGGCAAGAGGTTCATAAACCCAGTTAACCATTCCTCTTCTTCCAAATCAAATGTTTGCAGTGTTTCAAATGTCCTTCTGAGGTTGTTATAAGAACGAAAAAGGAATTATGGCAGTATGCTTTTTCTGACATTTGCGACGCTTGCAACCAAAATGTGACACTTGTAATGACGACACTTGTGACACTATCAAAGTGAGTATTTTTTATGTCTAACAACTAGAGAAGGAGCATGCATTGGAAAACAGGGAAAATAAACACTGGGAAAATAGGAAAGTCAAAGGAAGAAATAAAGACGAGGATCAATGAGGAAAATGGTTGGATTTTGTACCATCCTCAATAAGGGAGTTATAAAGTGGAAACACCTAATCCACCTAGGGTTAGTGGTTTATGGTTTTGGTCATTTTTGTAATGGGTAATTATCCCTTTTTGTAACATAAATAGCTAGTTATTATAACATACCCGAGCTTAGACCTATTGGGATATACCACACTTAAACTCTTGCAGAAATTAATACATTGTAACATACCCAAACTTCCAAGTTGGCCATGACAAGTCCATAAAAACAATAAATTCATCTGTATCTATAAATATAACTTTCAACATACAAATATACATATTCATGGGGATATAATGGTAAACATATACATGCAACATACACAGGAAATACCTGTAAATATAACACATGTATAAATACATAACATGTAAATTAACACACAATTGATACTTATCTTTTATATAATACCATCAAATGCATGAACTTCCATGATCCTCCCATCCTTACACCACACTGCTCCTAACTCTCAGCAGTGCGTCACCCCTGAGCTGGGACTAAAATCCACCTGGGTAAAGGGATTCCTAACTAGGATGAGACAATTGAAGCAACAAGAAGGATATCATTCCAGGAGAAAAATCAAACTAAAATCCTACAACCTCTCATTCCCCACATGCATGTCCCACCCCAGGAAGTGTTCCCTTCTTTGCTCAACAGTCCTTCGGTTTCCTCACTTCCCTTTCAATTCTTTAGCAATAGGTCAGACAAGAAGTCTTAGAGCACTATAGCTACACATGGGCTCCCTCAGAAAATCACTTTCCCAGCAATTCTCTCACCTGGAGAGAGTTGTTGATAGTCTTGACAACCTGCCTCTTCAATTCCATGGTCCTGACAACTCGTTTCTTCCATCCAACTCTCTAGTCAACCAGGTATAGGCTTAGGTGAAGGCATTTATAGAAAACGGGTATGGAATAGGTGATGGAAACGACCATTCTTAGGCTAGGAACGAAGATGGAAGCAATAGAAATCAATTAAGGAACAATATTGGCTTGGGTATGGTATAGTATTGTCTCAGGTATAGTATGGTTATGATACTCTTGATAGGGAGGTATTGTGTACAAATTATGGGTTATAGAGGTTGAACAATGGAGGCCTTGAAATGAAATGATGGAAGACTGATGAATCATGAAAAATGTGAGGGTGACCAGGGAGAATGGTGCCCAACGAACTAATTTTCTCCACATAAAACTGCATGTTCCCTAATTGACACATGGCCCTCCAGGAGCTCGTTCCTCTCCACTTGTAGACCATTCCCCTTCACATAATAACTTAGGATAATATGAGATTTATCCTTGTCTTAGTATTTATGAATAATAATATAATATTTTATTAGAGATAATCCCTCTAGCTTAGCCCCTTTTCTAGGCTCTTAGCCCCTCCCTTTCTCTTCCTAGTGGATTCTAGTCCTCGATACTCTTTTATTGTGGTTGGTCTACATGTAGTGATGTATTATATTAATTATATGAGTGTTTACATATACAAAAATGGTCACATTTTCCTTTAGCATATAGGATCTTCAGCCTAATCATCACATAATCCTCCCAACTTATAGTCACCTAGCTCACCAACCTATAAAACAAGTTTACAATACAACTGGGGCTCGGCCTTGGGGTATTAAATTCCCCTCCCCATATTTATGCATTGTTCTCAGTGCATATTATTTACATATTACCATCGAAATCTTCAAAAATATTCAAAAGATTTGGATATTCTGCCCACATAACATCTTCGTGCTCCCAAGTTGCATCCTTAGGATTGTACAAGGTCCATTAGACCTTTACTATCTCCATGGATTTATTCTTCATCCACTTGATCTTTCGGTCTAGTATGCACACCAAATGGACTTGAAAAACACTTTCTTTCTCCACTTGAATCACATTCCAATCAATAGCATGATTAGCATTAGGTACATAACTTTTGAGCAATGATACATGGAATACATTCTGAATAGACATTGATGTAGTTAATGCAATAATATATGCTATATGACTAATCCTCTATAGGATTTCAAATGGCCCATAATAACGAGCTACCAACTTTGAATAATTTCTTAACTTCAGGAAACTTTTGTTGGCCTTCACTTTCAAGAATACATGATCCCCCACTTTAAATTACATGTGAATTCTTCCCTTATCAACATAGCTTTTCTGCATGTCTTGAGAAGCCTTTAAATTTTTCTTTATTTTTGACATCTTCTCTTCCATTTCCCTGAGAAAATATGGCCCAGCCATTGCTCTATCTACTCGATTGTCTCAGTTTACAGGTGTGTTTCACCTTCTACCATAAAGTGCTTCAAATGGGCTCATATTTAGACATGTTTAGTACCCATTGTTATAGAAAACTCTACCAAGTGTAGGCAGTCTTCCCATTTTGATGTTTTATCCATCACATACATCCTCAACATATCCTCAATCACTTAACTCACCCTTTTTTTTCCCCATCAGATTCTGGATGATAAGTTGTGCTAAAATTCAAATTTGTTCCAAATCCTTTAAATAATCCTTTCCAAATATTTGATGTAAACTTTGGATCTCTGCCAGACACAATTGTATTGGGTATTCCATGCAATCGATAAATTTCCCTCATATAAATATCAGCAACGTTAGTTTCTTTGTGAGTGAGCTTCACTTGAATGAAATGGGAAACTTTGGTAAGCTTGTCCACCACTACCATGATAGAATAATGCTACTTGCTTGTTTTGGGAAGCTTGGTGATGAAGTCCATTGTTACCACTTCCCACTTCCACTCAGGAATGGGTAATGGTTGCAGAAACCCAGTTTGGTTTCTATGCATAGCCTTGACCTTTTGAAACTCCAAACATTTGGCAATGTACTCAACAACTTTCTTCATGCCTGGCCAATAATATTGGTTCTTGACAGCTGCAATTGTTTTATGATACCCCGGGTTTCCAGTATAATCTAAGTTATGCATTTATCTCAATATCATATTTTTCAATTATTTGGAATTGAGTGCATAGATTATTCTTCTATACATGATAACCTCATCGTTTCCCAGCTCATAGTCCTCAATTTTGTGCTGCAAAATACCTTGCTATAATTTTTCCATTAATTCCATGTAATGCAAATATGATTTTTCAGCCTTTGAGATTTTTTCCTTCAAATCCAATTGGTACATGTTGATGGTTGTAGCATGCAACTCATGCACTCTTCTTCTGAGTGCATTAGACACATCGTTCTCTTTCTCTTTGATATGATTTATATTAAAGTCATATTCATTGAGAAATTCCAACCACCTGATCTTCTTGGAATTTAGAGTTGGTTGTATGAATAAATATTTCAGACCATGATGATTTGTCCTCAACTAGAACCTTTTCCCCATGAGGTAGTTACTCCACTTCTTCAAGGCATGCACTCTGACTGCCAACTCCAAATCATGAGTAGCATAGTGTCTTTCATGCTCCTTCAACTTCCTTGATTCATAACATACAACTTGCACTTTTTGACTGAGGACTCCCCCAAGCCCTTCTTTACATGCATCTGTGCATACAATGAAGTATTCATTTGGATCAACAATTCTTATTATTGTAGTACTAGTTAATAATTTCTTTAATTGTTGGAAAACATTTTCACACTCCAATGACCACTGAAACTTCACTCCCTTCTTTTGCAAGGAAGTGATCGGGTGTGAAATCTTTGAGAATCCTACAATAAATATTCTATAGTAGCCTGTAAGGCCCATGAAGGATATGAATTATGTCATATTCATAGGTGTTGACCATCCTCTAGTGGCCTCAATATTTTCAAGATCCATTTTTATCCATTCCTCAGATATGATATGTCCCAAATAATGAATATAGTTATAATAAAATGAGAAATTGCTCAATTTGGAATACAAATGATGCTCTCTTAACACTTGTAATTCCATATTCAAGTGTTTCTCATGATCTTCTTCTAACTTGGAATATATAAGAATGTCACCCAAAAAGATAATGACAAAATTATCTAAGCACTCTCTGAAAACACCATTCATCAAACACATGAATACTTCTGGTGCATTTGATAACCCAAATGGCACCACTGTGAACTCATAATGACCATACCTTGTTATGAAGGAAGTCTTGTTGATGTCTTCATATTTAATTCTTACTTGATGATAACCATACATAAGATCAATCTTGGAGAATATTTTTTAATTCTTCAACTGATCAAATAGGTCATCGATCCTTGGCAAAGGGTACTTATTCTTTACAGTTACTTTGTTCAACTTCCTGAAGTCAATACAAAGTCTCAATGTTTCATCCTTCATTTTCACAAATAAAACTGGAGCACCCCAAGGTGAAACAATTGGGTGTATATACCCCTTCTTCATAATCTCTTCAAGGTGCATTTTCAACTCCTTCAGTTCTAGTGTACTCATCCTGTAAGGAGTCTTAGATACTGGAGTTGATCCAGGCACCACATTTATAGAGAAATCAATATCTCTTTTATGGGGTAATCCTAGTATTTCTTTAAATACATTCCCAAAATCCTTTAGGACTACATAATATTCAATATTTTACACCTTATACTTAGGTGTTTCTTCCATATGGGATGAAAATATTTGACATCCTTTTCTGTAACATTTCTTCAACTACATTGTTGAAATTTCTCTGACAGTTACTGCTCTGGGAATTCCCATCACCGTCCTTAGGTTCCCTTTTTCATCCCAGCAAGTAAATGATTTATTATAATATTATAGGATATCATAGTGTTGGTACAACCAATCCATACCAATTATAAATTCATATGAACCTACAGGCAATATATTCAAATTTTCTTTGGTGCTCAGCCCATTCATGTCCACTAGGCATGACTTAACCATCTCATTAACTTTTCATTTGGTTCTGGTAGCTAGTTGTACCAACCAAGATTTTCCATGCTTTCTTCTTGTAAAATGAAATATTCCCACCATCTTAGGATCTATATAACTATGAATGTCTCCTGAATCAATTAAAATTTCAATGGTTTGGTTGTTGATCACACCTTCTGCTTCAATCATGTGTGACTTAAATTCAACTTGCTTGTTGTCCAGGGATGCATAGATCCTCGATACATTTATTCCCATGTCCTCCACTATTTTAGCTTGTTGTACATTGTGAACAACTCTCACTTTTACACTTATGTGAGGACAATCTCTATACTTATGATCTCCTTTACAATCCCAACATTGAATGGGTGGCTTCCTTGGCCTTTGCCCACCTGTTTCAATCGTTCTAGGATCTCTAGAAGTTGGCTATCCTTGAGGACTGTTTCTAAAGAATGGTGGCTCATTCCCCTTCTTTCTCTGTTCTACCTTGAACTTCTTCTTTTATTCCCAATATTTTTGGAAAGTTTCCTTTCATTTATGATGATTATATAGGAATTTATCTCGTCATATGGTCTCCTATAAAGTTTTGGGATCATCATATTGTATCTTGTCACTGATGAATGATGGAAGCCCACTCAAATACCTCTAAATGTTAATTTCCTCATCCTTGATGAAGGATACATACTTTAACAGTTCAAGAAACCTTATTTGATATTCATCGATGTTCATACTCCCTAGCTTGAGTTCAAAGAACTCCTTCATATTCTTGTCATAGTATCTCTTAGTCAAGTATTTCTTTTGAAAATGATTCTTGAATTCCTTCCAAGTAACATTTTTCTCTTTAATGTGTTGCACCTACAAAATTTTGTCCCACCACATGGATGCCTTTCCCTTGAGCTGATAGATATCAATTATTCCTTCTACATGTGAAGAATAATTATGCAATTGAAAATATTTTATAATGCCTAGCATCCATGTCTTTGCATCCTCATCCTTCGTGTGCTCACCTTCAAACATAGGAGGTTTGATTTTGTTCATTTATCCTCTCATTTCATCCACTCCAAACCTCTTCTTATGCTTCATGACAGGGGATTAACATGAGTTGTTGTGTTTTATCTTATTGGAATTCCTTGGGGAGAGATGACAATGTCTCCTAGAACTTTTTGATCTACCTTTCTCATCAAGAGACCTATGACTTCCTTATTTTCTTGATCCATTCTCCTTATCTAATTTCTTCTCAATTATTTCCAGGATATAAATTAACTTCATGTTGAATTCCTCATGTTTCTCCTTTTCTTTCATAAGCCTTTCATTATCAAATTTATGAATTTGGACATCTTTCTGCAAATTTTTAATGATCTCTACCATATTCATGTTTTCATCCTTTCCTTCTCCATGTCCATTGGAGTTTGTTCCTTTGATACCCATATGGAAGTCCATACATCTGATATAATATTCTTGGATGTGATCCCCATTTGTATATTCCATCCCTTTGCACTCTATGTTGATCCTGAACTGATCTAGTTGTTGTTAACTCTACAAAATGTGCAGCCAATAGAACTTTGTTAGGATAATTGTCTCAACAATTTCATGAAAATATGAATCATTCCAGTTCAATAATATATCATAATTTTTTCTTATGATTTTATTATAAATTGACTATTCAACTCAAATTTATGGGTGAACAATTATATTCTATTGTCCAAGATCTTTACAATGCCTGCTCCCTTGCTCAATCCTGAGTCTTGAGAAGAAAGTTATGGATATTTGAACAATTGTTCTTCCTAGGAGGTAATCCCTGTACAATTCTTCTTCTTTCTCATAGCCAAATTGGCTCTTGGAATCATTTTGAATCCCCTCATAAGTACACAAGACTTATTTACATATTTAAGTGCAGGTTTGTACAAATCGAAACCCCATAGACTCCTTCTCCAAGCCCCTTTTTCCTTTAAAACAATTTTTGGGCACTAGCCTTTTTTCTTCGACCCCCAATGTCATGTGACCATGGGATATGACCAAGCACTTAACTTAAAGGTTCTTATATGGAGCTTCGGGACTTCGGGTATTCAGAGGTTCCTATGAAATAACACCTTATTTCTTAGGAACGTCGAACTAGCTAACTCTTGCATGGTACATCTTCGGAGCTTCGGGACTCTGCTGCTTCGAAGCTTTGGGAGTTATTTCTATATCGCACCTTATTTCTCTTGAAAAACAAACTCATGAATTGTCAGGGAGGCTCTCTAGAGCTTCACGCTTCAAATATCTTTACAACTTCGCACCTGAAAACTATTGAATTCCAAGTTTCCAAACTGTTGAGGTCTTCTTAGCACTATGCACTAGAGGTGTTTCATGTCAAAATATGGAGCTAAAAAGTGGCCCAATCAACAAGTGACACATGTTGAGTTCCATTTGTCACATAAGGTTTGTAAAAGGCACAAATCAACTTGACATGTGGCATGCATAAGTAAGTCCATGTCACCCTAGGTGATGTCATCATGCCACATCACTCTAGTGCTCCAGGACTTCGGTACTCTGGGCTTCAGAGGATCTTATAGCACAACAATTCAATTCCTCTGAACGTCGAACTAGAAAACCCCCAGAGGTTTAAAAAATGAATGGTCCAAGCTCCTGGATGAGATCAACGATCGATAGGAGGTCCAAGACTCTGGCATTTGGAGGATTTCAAAACACAACACACCATTTCCCACAAATTTTGAATCTCCAAACTTTTGGAGACTCATCATCAATCACACACTAGGGGGGGTGCTACGTGTCGAAAATATATAGATGATATGTGGCCCAATCTATGGGTGACACATGTCAAGTTCTAATTGGCTCAAAAGGTCTATGAAAATATTTAAACAAGATGACACATGTCATGCTTAGAGTGGGTCTACATCACCCTAGGTGACATTATCATGCCACATCACTCTAGCGCTCTGTTACTTTGGAGAAATTCTCAGTACCACACATTACATCTCTTGAATGTTGAATTTATGAACAGGTCCACATCACTATAGGTGACATCATCATGTCACATCACTTTGGCACTATGGTACTTCAGGAGTTTGGAAAATATCAAACCATAGCACATAAAAACACTAAAACATTAAACTTTTGAATCCCAAACAATGTTCTCAAGAGCTTCAAAACTTTGGGGCTATGATACTTTGGAAAAATTCTCATATACAAACTTTAAAACTCCCACTCGCTGAAATTTTGAACTCCTAATCAAGTCCATGTCACTTCGATGCTATAGGATTTTGGCAGTTCATGCTTCATAAGATCTCACACCAGCACACTTTATAAATGCTAAACATCGAAATTCTGAACAGGTGTTCCCCGGAGCTTCGAGACTCTGGTGATCCGAGACTTCTGAACTTTTGGCTTTGGAGGATTTCATTGTTGAACACCACCCCAACCCCAAACTGTTGAACAATGAAATTCTGAACACTTGCTAATATTCAAACATGTGTCCCTAAACATGAACGGTCCAGATTGGTTCCAGAATTCAGGACTTTTTCCTCCTTTTCTCCAAAGACTTGAAAGTTGTCAAAGCAATGAAGTCCAAAGGACTTGAAGGGTTAACCACCGTGTTATTTTTCCCATGTATGACAGTTGTGAAAGATTTGGTTCTTTCCTGAATAGATCCTACGACCATTGCAGTTTCCCAAACTGCTACACCTCTTGAGCTTTCAAACACAACTAAGGTGTGCTCTCGGTTCCCTCTTGGCACTCATGGATGCTATGAAACTTGATTTTTTTCCATTTCGAAAAAAATTCTCTCTAAAACGTTTTCTTCAATTTCCACTTATATGACCCAATCCAGGCTTAGTGTTGAAAACTAGAGCTCTGATACCATATTGTAACATACCCAGTCTTAGACCTATTGGGATATGCCACACTTAAACTCTTCCGAAACCTAATGCATTGTAACATATCCAACCTTCCTGGCCGGCCATGCCAAATCCATAAAAAAAAAATTCATTTGTATCTATAAATATAACTTTCAACAGACAAATATACAGATTCATGTGGAAATAACAATAAACACATACATGCAGCATACGGAAGAAATACCCTTAAATATAACACATGTATAAATACACAACATGTAAATTAATACACAATTGATATTTATCTTTTATGGAATACCACCAACTGCGTGTAGATCTTCCATGATCCTCCCAGCCTTAGACCACGCTTCTCATAACTCTCAGCAGTGGGTCACCCTCGAGTTGGGACTAAACTCCACCTGGGTAAAGGAATTCCTAGGTAGGCTCAGACAATTTAAACAATAGGAAGGATCTCGTTCCAGGAGCCAAATAAAACTAACATCCTACAAACTCTCATTCCACACATTCTTGTCCCACCCGAGGAAGTGTGCCCCTTCAATACTCAACAACCTTTTGGCTGCCCCACTTCCCTTCCAGGGCTTCAACAATAGGTCGAACATGAAGTCTTAGGGAACTGTAGCTACAGATGTGATCCCTCGGGAAATCACTTTCCCAACAATTATCTCACCTGGAGAGAGTTTTTCACGGGCTTGACAACCTTCCTCTTCAATCCCATGGGCCTAACAACCCACTTATTCAATCCAAATCTCTAGTCAACCAGGTATAGGCTCGGGTGAATGCAACAACAAAAAATGGGTATGGAACAAGTGATGGAAGCAACCATGCTTAGACTAGGAATGGAGATGACATCAATAGAAATAAGTTAAGGAGCAATATTGGCTCAAGTACGGTACAGTACTAGCTCAGGTATAGTATGGTCACGTTATGCTTTACACGGAGGTACTTTGTACAACTTATGGGTTTCAAATATTGAACGATGGAGATCTTGGAGTGAAACTATGGAAAAATAGTGAATCGTGAAAAAAGTGAGGGTGACCGTGGAGAATGGTGCCCAACGAACTAATTTTCTTCACATAAAATTGCATGTGCCCTGATTGACACATGGCCCTCTAGGAGCTCGTTCCTCTCTACTTGTAGATCATCCCCCTTCACATAAGAACTTAGGATAATATGATATTTATCCTTGTCTTAGTCTTTAGTAATAATAATATAATATTCCCTTAGACATCATCCCTCTAGCTTAGCCCCTTTTCTAGGCTCTTAGCCCCTCCCTTTCCCTTCTTAGTGGAGTCTAGTCCCCCATAATCTTTTATCATGGTCATTCTACACATAACTATGTATTATATTAATGATATGCGTATTTACATATACAAAAATAGGCTCACTGGCCTTTATCATCTAGGCTCTCCGACCTAATAATCACATAAGCCTCTTGTCTTATAGTCACCTGGCTCACTAGCCTATAAAACATGTTTACAATTCAAATTAGGCTCTACCTTGGGGTATTACAGTTATGAAGGAGATTATTATATGGAAAGAGACTTATGTATGAGATATTGATAGTGATATGATAGATATATGAGCAGACATATATAGATATGCATCGTACTTGAGGGTAAGGTCGCAAGATGTGGAGGTTAGTGAGATCTTGTTGTTATTACCCTATATTTCATAGGATCACCTGGTGATTAGAATCTCTTCCTCTAGTTTTGTTGTATTGTAAATAATATTTTATTCTGCAAATGATTTACAAAACAAAAAGAAAAGAAAAGACAAAAAGAAAAGAAAAGAAAAATAAAGAATGAAAAGAAAAGAAAAGAAAGAAAGAATAAAAAATACAAAAAATGAAAAGAGGGTATAAAAATAGAAAAAGAGAAAAAGATAAAACCCCATGAAATAAATTTGGTTTAATTCATACTATTTAACCATGATCAAACCCTTTAAATTTAATTAGATAGGTTAGTGAATAACTTTGGCCAAACAGTCTAATCTTGGCCAAATTAGATAGGTTAGTGACTAAATTTTGCCAAACAATCTAATCTTGGCCAAATGTATTAGGCTAGAGTAATTATTAATCCAACAGTCTAAGCTGTATTAATGGGTTAGTGGATTAAGCTTGGAGTCAGGTTAGTTTTCTCTCATTTCAATAATATTTGCAAAAAGATTGATTAAATGCCTTTTATTTGAGTTAATTTGATGTGTTTTTTGACCCCTTGGTGAAAAAATAAAGAAAGGGGAGCTAGTGCTACCCACAAAATGTTTTTATCCTAACTGTTATCGGGATTTTACCTTTTGTCATGTTGTGACTAAAAGGAGCATAGATCTCAGTGGTCGATTGAGGTGTGCCAAAATCAATGGTCAATCGTGAATTTCAGACCCCCCCAACCTTTATGCCTTTAACGGTGGGGGGGGGTTCGAGTTAGTGGTTTTCCTAGCACGGGCCCCATGCAATGTGTTCGCTCCATATATTACCAGACCACCCCCACTCAATTCCACTTACCACCTACGCCCCCCTCCGATAAACTGCCTAACCACTCTTTCAATACTGCCCACCTCACTCTGCCACCGTACCCCACTGCCCTATCACACGTCACACTCATATCTACCCACTGGGCAATCAATGTCATACATGTTGCATTCATCTACCCATTGTCCAATCAATGTTATTCCCCATGATTTTTACTCATCCAGTCACCACCTGCACCATAAAAAACACCCCTTCACACCGTTCAACTCTATTTCTTCACCATTACCACACTGTTCACTGGTCCAGACAAAGTCGACACAAACATTTATAGTTTTCAAGATAGCCACCATCAGGCACACCATCGACAGGAACCATTAAACTGGGTAATTATAGTCAATATTGTTTTATCTTTCAAATCTCCATTAAGTTATGGTGCCCAAAACCAAACCTATTGAAACTGCCAAAATCCCATTTCTTCCTCCTCCAATCGACTTAGATCGCGTTCCCCTGGCTGACCAAGACTATAGAGTTGCAGATCCGAAGTGTGAATTTGATTTCTTTGAATTAGAATTCTAGCTAAAAGACATCTTCTTAGATCATAGTGATGAGATCAAACTCTGGGAGTCCAATTTGCCACTATACATGTTTCCCCAGACATATCATTTCCTTGAGTTCACCCTTAAGTGTCAAGCCCATTACCTCCCTGGCCAAAGGGCCATTGCGTCTTTGTCTAGTGAAACTCTTTTCACCATTACCCCTGAGTCAATAAACTAGATGTTAAAAATCCCCAGAACTAATTCTAACATCCCTTTCTCCATTGAAATCCTAAACAAACTCTACCAGAAACTTTCTTTCCCTCAAAGAGCCCAAATATTTGAAATATTCCTACCAAAAGATGCATAGCTTCCTAAGAAAATCCCTCCCTATCCATCTTCCATTTTCTCAGTCAGATCCAACCAAATCATTTACACCCTTTGTTTCCTATTAGGATATTATTCTGAGGAATGGGTAGACGAACCCATCTTGGGCTTTCTGTCCATTTTCTCCACAGAAGAGAAAGCTACAACTCATTTCGATTTCAGTCAGTATCTGGTTGACAATATACAAGAACAACTCTTCAAGTTCCCAACATAGGGAATTTTCAGGTACTCCTTAGTGCTAGTGTACTTGTTCCTTTTCTCCCAGGCAGACAGATTCTCCTGTTCTCTCCAGAAATTGGATCAGGATGGAAATCCTCAATCAGTGACTTCTTGGACATCACTAGTGAGAAATAATTCCACTGAATTTAGTTTCAAACACTTCATTGATCAATTTTACCATCTAGTGGTGTGCATTCTCGACAGCAGAATGGAACCAAGGATAAATGAGGAGGTCCATAGAATTCTTCATTTGTCTGACTTGGCCAAAACAGGGGACTGGTATCTTTACCAGAACCATACTGAAATCGGAGTGTATGGATGTGAATTTCCACCATACCAATTGCCAAAATACCTCCTTGTCAAAATATTTTCATTGGAATACATCAAGAAGATGATAAATTCTGATGACATCCACTTTGTACCATTTAAGAAGAAGCAACAACTTAGGATCAAGAGCCAAATTGGTTCTTTCATATGCAACAACAGAGCTATAGGAGAAGAGGCCAACAACCTCTTGAAAGAAAGAAATTTAAGTCTAATCTTCCCATGGCATTATGATCCCTTTATCATTATAATAGAAATCAGGCTTAAACATAAGATTTCTCCTTATGCTCATGTGCCAAAGCCTAAGATAGAAAATTTTATGAATCAGATAGATTGGCAGGAAAATAAATTGTTGGAGACAAAAGAACAACCTTCACCTGCCAACATTTTACATACCAACATTCCTTAGGTGCTAACAGAAGAAAGATCCGGGAAAGAAGTTTTACCTTCAGTCATAGAGGTGCCAGCTGAGGACTTCCAAGTTTACAGGAATATGACTAAGACTAGCCACACACCATACAGGTTTAGAGAAGGAGAAACATAATCCACCATAGTCATCGAGGGACCACATTTCTCTGCATTCTCAGGAAGTCAACATATAGTGTCCACATCCTCCTCCAAGAAGTAAGAAGACACTACATTGTTAGTTGAATCCTCTCAAGAGACAATAGGGTCAAGCATTTTTGACAAATACAATATGATCAAGAAGAAGAATGAACTTCTGAACAACATCACATATGCCCAGTTTTGGAAGCATACATCCACAGCTCAGCACAGATTACTACCTGCATTTGAAACACAGAAGGGAAGGATGCATGTGGAATTCTTATAGGCACAAGTCCCCCATCCCAAGAAAAATTTTGATTACAAGAAATCACTCTTTGAGTTTGATGTGAAGGAAGTTCATCCAATATATCAAATGGACATGCATAGGAAAATAGGAGAGATGATTTTCTCCACTCTGAAAAATACATCATTGACTACTGCCAAATTGTAGGTGTCTCTAAACAATGTCCAATCTCAATTAAAGCTAGAAAGGATATAATCCTTGGCCAAGGATAATAAAATCAAATCCCTAGAGGAGTTGGTGTTGAAGATTGGTTATGACCCATCTAATATCAAGGCAAATGAAGAATTACTAAAGAAGAAAAATGATGGAATAGCCTCCTTAAGAAAACAATTGAAGATTCCAGCAAGTGAGGATTCACAAGCAAAGGAAATGGCTGAAAGTGAAGGTCACAAAGAGGATATGTTGAAATTGATAATGGAGCAGAATTCATAGATAAAGGAGTGGAGGTTGAGTTAGACAAATTGTTTAAGGAGAAAGAACAGAGTGTGTAGATGGTTGTTGTTAGGACCATACAATGTACCTTTTTGGCCACACTTTTTGCTATCTTTACACCTTGTTTCACTCACATTTAAACTCACATTATCACCTTACCCTATCTTTCCAAAGGTATCTCACATTTAAACTCACATTATCACCTTACCCTATCTTTCCAAAGGTATATAACTCTCTTCTCTTTACTATATGTTTAATTCGTTTTGCATATAATTTTACATTACTCTCACACTTAACCATTGATCAGAAATGTATAAGTGCTGAAACAATTTGAACTGCAGATTAGCATTGAGGCATGTTGCTGAAACAACAAGAAGTTGTTACACAATCCATGGTCAACGATGCTGAAACAACAATTCACACAAAGAAGTTGTTACATTCTTCATGGTCTACAATGTTGAAACAACAACTCATACAGAAGCTGCTACACTCTCCATGGTCAACGATGCTGAAACAACAACTCACACAGAAGAAGTTGTTACACAGTCTGTGGTCAACAATGCTGAAACAACAAGAAGCTTTTACACAGTCCGTGGTCAAAGATGATAAAACAGAAACTCACACAAATTGACCACAACATCCGCACCTTGAGCTAGCATTAACCATCGCTACTGCCTGAGACCAAGTTGCTAGAATAGTCAGAACGCAAATCCTGTGGCTGAAACAGCCCGCGATTTGCGATGCTGAAACAACATACACAACAGTAACAAGAAGATAAATAAAGAAGCTGTTACTCCAACCACAACAGTAACACCTCACTCAGCTCTTGTAATAGCATTCTGTTGTGGGAGACTAGGATATCCTATTCCAGTTTAGAAAGTTGATCTGACTAAGAATAGGACTCAGATGTACACCTGTAATTTGTTGATCAAATTGTATCGAAGGGATTCTCCTCTTTAGATAAGAGGAAATCATCATTAGAGATCATCTTCTTTTTGTTAAGAAAGGATTTCACAGAGAGGGACGTGTTTCACTTCAGTGAGATCGGAAG